>CM060838.1:18337500-18647500 GCA_030762175.1 Metallyticus violacea | reverse complement strand
AAACATGCTTTGAATATCTAATCCATTCAATGCTTGCAATTCATGCAATCTTTTGAAAATTAAGAATGGCTTATTTTGTTTACAAATGAGATATACTGTTCTAAAAACAAGTGTAATTTCTCTAATATTTTTTCTTCCCATTTCCTGAAACCTTATTTATTTATTTATTAAATGTCTCATTATTCTTTTCATTCAAAACTATTTCATACTCCAAGTGAAACTTACTCCTTCTGTAACCATTAATTTTATAATTTATTTGTTATTTGCATTCAACCCTGTGATAAAAGCTGTCTGAATATGCTTTTATTGTCTTTAACAGCACTGTGATTTTGACTTCTGAACAGTACAAGCATATAACCCCTCTGGAACTATTTGCTGAAAGTCAAGGACAATTTATTTTCCATTTTCCAAATCTCACTGCATCTATACATATCCTGATTAAGCTACATATTTAATTTCACAATTTCCACTATATGTTTCTGACATTTGTCCCCTCCATTATTGGAATAGTTTACCTTTTGAATAGAAGACTTAGACCTATTATTTGATCCTTCACTCTCTGGTACACCTACACTGTTTGATTTTGTTGTTTTATGCTTTTTTATCACAAATTTATCCATATCAACCAAGTATAAATAACATCCACTCTCTTTAAAAGACCAACCCAAATATTAATAACACCCACTCCCCTTAAAAGACATACTCAACTGGCTACCACAGAACATCAATCACTACTGCACTCATTGTTAAATTCTGTTATTAATAGCTTAAAAGAAATATAAATATAATATAAATCTTACAGAAAATAAAACAGTATGTCCATTGTTGTGTTTATGTAGCATGTCTAATGCTTGTTAGATGATTTATACTGCTGCAACAAATTGTGCAAGTGATTTATTTACAGAATGTCATTATGAAGTGCACATTTCAATCAATTATATTGGAATTTTAAATCTTGCATTTACACACTAGTATTAATGAAATATTTCCCCAGCAAGAAAGGAATTTTATTTGATGAGTCAGGGAAATTCTTTGATGAGGAAATCCCCCCATTAATTCCAATCCTGATACCATGTAATATTAATCAATCACAAATGCTAGAATAAAAATCAAAATAAAAATTAGTTGAATTTTGACTTAATGTTTCAAATCATTTGTGCACTAGAAAATCTGTAATATACTTGCATAAATAAAAAATTGTCAATAGAAATACTCTTAAAAAGCAAAACAAATTATTGATATCTCTTATTCCACTAAATGTTTTTGTAAAAGAATATATAATGCTGGTTATATACAGTAAGTAATAACTGAAGAGTAGGTATTTTATTTTATTATTTCAAAAAAATATAGCAGCTACAATTACTTAGGGTACATATGTAACTGAATGAAAAATGTGACTGGAATTCAGTATTGAAATGCCCTTTTATTTCGAAAGTTTGCATTCATTTTTTATAGAAGATAAATATATAGCTAAAGAAATTATCTCATTAATTATTTATATAAATGATAACTATAAATGTAGCCAAAAACGTTTACTTGAGTAAATTTATATTTTTATTAAGCTGAAGATCACCACTTTATTTGTAATAACACAACCCTCTTTAGATATCAAGATAACATAATCAGTACTTCTTGAAGGCAACTGTACATCTTTGCAAACAATTCACAAAACCTGATAACTGAAGTTAACAGTTCATGTGAAACTGCATCAATCTCCCCTTTGGTTCTTTACTTTAACTCTTGTATAATCATGGGTATGTTGTGTACCTCTTCAGCATACTACAAGGGAAAAAGTCCAGAGTTGTTAAGTCAAGTGAATGTGGCAGCTAGGTAATATCTCCAAACCTTGGCATGAAATGATCAGGAAACGTGCAGCAAAGACTGGGGATTACTTAGGTCGTGCATGTATTTCTCTCTCTCTTGCTGAAACTAAATATTGTTGGTGTTAAAGACCCTAACTGAATGGTTAGGAAATCATCCAGCATAAGACAGTAATGATCAGCTGTTTTTTCTCTCTGTTGCACATCTTAAAAATGTATGGTTCCAATATGATAGAAGACAAAACACCATATCAAACTGTAACCTTTCCTGAATAAAGAGGCCTTAGTTGCATTTCTCTAAGATTCTCAGGTGTCCAGTAATGAACTCTGCTAATTCACTTATCTGGAGAGGTGAAAAGTGTGGCATTATTAACTAATTCATTATCTTGCATTAACTGCAGGAGCAGCCTGTAAAATTCTATTCAGTTAACCTAGTCATGTTCAGATAACTCCTGCATTACCAAGATATTTTAAGAGTGAAACCTCACATCATACAACAGTTGCCTCATACTCCAATGAGAGATGTTAAGAGCTAATGAATATCACCTCATTGATCCCTGTGAACTTTAGTTTCCTGCACAATCATATACTCACAATTTTCTGCTATAGTTACAATATAGCAAGTACTTAATAGAGCCAATAAGCTTCCTCTTTGACATCCATCTCTATGTTGCATACTTTATAGCAACATTAAGTAATTTGAAGTGACATTAAGCTTTATTACATTGTCATAACTGAATTTGTCCTTGCTATATATTATTGCTTTGTCTACATGTCCATTTCTGTTTATAAAAGCAAAGCGTTATATGGGACTATTTATTATCAGTAATGGCAACACAGTAACAAGAATAAGACCAACTTCGTTGCATCCCATACCAAAATGCAAAATCTAAATGCATGCTTAATGAACAAATAAACCATATCATATAATATACAGACTGTTTTTAAATGTGTCAACACTTTCTGCATCATCCTATATATTTTAGAAAAAACTAATTAAAATAGTTCAGTTATATGAAAATTACTACTTATATCCTTACTTTAATTTTCAGGATTATATGCACAATTTTAATAAGAACTAATGTTTATTGTTATGTAATTTTTGGATATAAGCTTCAGATACTAGAATATGGCAAAGTGAACAACTAATGTATATATTTGTATAATTAAAATATGGAAACAATTTAGATGAAAGTGCATTAACAAGTAATCTACATTAGAGGAGGTGAACTACAGTGAGATATGTTTTAGAGTTGGGCTCGTGTGATGCCATCAAAGCTCTGGTGCTTTGGTACTTCCATTTTCTGTGAAATAAGTTTCAAATACTGAATTTGTCTAAAAAGTAGTAACTTCAATTTGGAGATAAGTGAAATATTTTATCAAATACTAAAGTCTATAAAGTATAAAAATGAGGGATATGCCAACTTTTGTATTAACTCAATAATGATTGAGTATAGACAGCTTAAAAATCACTGAAGTTAGGTTTAAGATTATTATGATACATATTCATTTTTTCAGGCTGCATATTACCATTTTCTATATTTTGTATTATTAAACGGTATGAATTCTATTTGAAAGCTATTTTTAAAATAGTTCATATTAGATTTAATGCCTCAGTTATTTTATTTTATCAATCTTATTTATCAACATATGTTGTAATAAATACATGTTAACTATTTTTAATAAATGGCTAGGAGCAAAAAAAAAAAAAAGTGTCTGTTATCATTATATTGCGACAGATGCAGTGAATGTAGTAATGGAATACAGAATGCCATTTATGAAAGTTATGAAATTAAAGATAGTAGCTTTCTAGACTCTTAGCATGTTAGTTAAACTTGTATTAAGAAAGCCAGAAAAGAGTTTATTGAGGTTTATAAAAAAATTAAGAAATATAAATGGCAAAGCGTGAATTGAGTGGATGAGAAACTACTTGCAATACCACCCTGCTCTAAACATGAGTAAGTCTGCAGCTTTTAGTTTGTCTTGGGCCATGGCTTTTAATAAACATAATGTCAGCAGTTTTTATTAAACTTGAAACAATCCAGAAGAAAATAGACACCTTTGCAGTTGAAACAAGAATATTTAACCTGAACGAGACAGAAATAATAATGATTCAGACACCCACGAAAGTGTTACTTCTAAGGGTGTTAGAGGTCTGCAAAAGTACTACTGCAGAATGAGGAGTTCTAGTTGCTGTCTGCTGTACAGTGAATTCATCTAATACCATGCCATCTGCAAGAGTACTCCCAAGAGGGCATTTTAACAATGAGATGAATAAAGATATTGCTACTAGAGGTCTTGGTTTGGCTATTCCTAGTGGATGGATGAATAATGAAGTATTTCCTTCAGTAATGAAACACATATCCACAGTAATTCATCAATAGACACCTATCTTTCCTGATCCTGTACAATTATAAGTGTAATTTTTAGAGAAAATTGATACAGCAAAAGAAACTGGAATAATCATTTTTACACAACCACAGTTTCAAACTATAGCCTCTAGGAGTATCAGTGCTCTCAGTGTTTAATGGAAAATGTACTGCAGCAGTTGATTCTTAGAACATTCATATTCCCGGGACTACCATTTTATAATCTATGTAAGTAGTTGCATAAAAATTACAACATGAACAATTAACTGTCCTTCAAATATTGTTTTGATATTCAGAAAAATTGGAATATATCCTTTTGACAAAGAAATATTTTCATGTGATTATTTTAAAGCTAGTTTAATAAGTAACTGACAAACCTAACCAAATCAGAAGTGGATCAAAATTCACATGTGGATCAAAGTTTCATAGAAAATTGCCAATCATATCTGAAAAAAAAGTAAAATGTAAAGATGACACAATATGACCTTTTAAGTTTCCAATAATTCTTAAGATATCCAAAGGATAAATTGAGAGACAAAGAATAAAAAAAAAAAATGAAATAGCTATGTCATAATAAATACCCCTGAGTAAACTGAAATTGAAAAGTGGTCATTTCTAAAAAGAAGAAAAATAAACTGAATTTGGGGAAAAAGAAGTTAATAAAATACTCTTAAAAAAAGAAAGCTCAGAGAGAAAAGATGCATTATAATGTCAGTTTATTCCACTCATGAAGAAGGTTGTAAGAATTGACCCAAATTAATTTAAGATATACATTGTAAACCAATATAAAGGCTTATTAAGCAGCCTTCTGAACTAAGAAGAGCATGTTTTACATAGTCTAGCTGTTAAATAAGAAAGACATGCAGTTGACTGAGGAAAATTGGAAAATTACAGGACACAAAGTTACATTTTCCAAATGAAAGCAATAACTATGAACCTTTACTTGAAATGTACTGAAAATACCAAAAGACAGTTATTACTTTTATAATCTTTGAGAAGAGGATGTAAAGATGAGCAGTAAGTTACACTTAATTTTTACATTATATAATGGTGGCAGCAGGAGCAAATGGCCATTTATTACCATTTTTTGGTTGTCACTATTTAGGAGTTAATGGTTGGTTCTGAATGTTACCCACAGGGTTGTTTGAGCTTCATGGCATTGGTATCTTGAGTTTAGTTTCTGTATTAAGGTATCCTCTGTATTAATTCATGCTTAGTGATAATTGTCTAACAATAACTGGCACTAAGCACCAACAATTTGGACCATAGGGAAAATATGTTCATCCCCTTCGTTGCCATTTTGAAGAAGCTGATAGAAGTTACCCCTTTGAGTACTTGCTACATTTGATATTAGCTAGCAATAGTTAAACTATAGGTGCTGCTTATCCAGGGCCTAAAGGACTAGAGTTCCCCATAAATTTAACCCAAAATCCTGGTTACCACAAAACAATCTAAGTAATAACAATGGTAAAATTTTTACATTCTGAATGGCTCACTTTGATACTTCAAGGATGGAAGTTGGCCTCTTTTCAATCCTTTATATAAGTCAACACCTATGAATTAAACCATAAGTCTAGAAGGAATCTTCACTCTTGGAAGTATGTAAAGTTATATATTTTTGTACTTTATGAAGTCAATATGCAAGCCCTTATTCTTTAATTGCAATATTAATGAAATTGATATAATACAAGGTAAATATATTAATGGATCTAAATCTGCTCTCTCTTTCAATATTTTGTCAATTATTTTGGTGCTGTACTATGCTGAGTGTTTAATATTTGGAATATTTGCACATTAAAAAGATTTCCAGAAGTTTTAAGTTGCTGTTCCAAAATTTATTGCCAGTTTAGAAAACTCTTCCCTCTGAATGTTTAGTGTTCCTTTTTTGCTGATACTATCATGTTAAAAATTTTTCAGATATGCGTGCATTTTGTGACAGAAATGTTGGAATTGTTAATCCAATTCATTAGAACCATTTATTATCGTGCATTCGATTTAATAGTCCAAAATTATGTTTGATCACTAAATGAAATAATAGCTACACGTTGTGCCATGCAGCTAATCTTCACATGAACTTGTGATCATGCAGTGCAACAAATAGGTGTATTTGTTTTCTTTCTTTTTTGTGCTTTCTACAATACCAAAGGCAGTGAGTAGAAAAAAGAAAAATTGGTTCCATTTTCTACTTGCCTCACTTTGACTTGATTTCGTCGGTCGAGCGTAGACGTTCTTGGATTGTTCCTAGGGTTTTACAAATGAAAACTGACTTTATTAAAACATAAATGCAGCAAAATGTTACTTCAATAAAATGAAAAGCGGAATTGGGTAATCTGCTAGCATAAATTGAGAATTTGCAATACTTACGGTGTAGCTCCAGTTTGAGCTTGTATAGTTTGTGCTATATTTTCATCAGAATAAAGTCCAATCGGTGAATTGAACTGCTTGTGTATAACCTGTCACAGAAATTACAATACTTTTAGAAAATAAGGACATCCATATATAATCTTAGAGAAAATCTAACACTAATTAACAGTATTTATTATAAAAGTTTAAAATTGTGTGATTTTGTGATTATATACATATACCATGCAGTTATTTTGGTGTTACAATATTCTAACGCTGTCTGCACTAGAATAAGTTTCTGCTTGATGATTTGAAGTAAAAGTGGAATTGATGAATGGATCTATTTAAAACCACATATTATGTTTTATAACTTAAATGCTTCAAACTTGCTATTTGATATTTCTGTACATGAATTCACTTACATCTACAGTCTGTAGAGATATTGCCTAATTTTGTTGCTGGGCAGGATTTCAAGTGAACAGTAAAGCACTAAAATCTAATAAATATTAAATAATTTAAATTGTGCATTATTTTAAATTTATATTACATATATATTAAAATTGTATATTGTATAAAAATTTTCAATTTAAAGCATGTTTTCCCATTCAAAGTATTGCTTTTTTGATATTTGCAAGAAAATTTAAAGATAGGATTTATTTTAATGAGTTAAAATATTCTACTGACTCCTGTTCTAATAATGGAATTTGCCATATAATATCCAACTCCTTAAACTCACATACATAGGTACTTGTAATAATATTAATTCATAAAAAATGCATTGTTATAAAATCAACAATGGAAAAAAGTTTCCTTTGTGTTCTAGTTAGTAGTTCTGAAAGTGCTGTTTATTAAGTAATAACATTTATAGAAAATATCAGATTCTGATGATAATACTAATTTAATGATTTTGCAGGTATGGGAGAGAATCAGACAGACAAACAGCTGAGTCAGGAATACTATTTGATGATACATGGAAAGTTCTCAAAGTTCTCTTATGCTCCACATAATTCAAATCCTGTTATCAAGTTGTAGAAATAAAAGCCAACAACTGAGCTGGCATTATGTAGGAGTTATTTATCCAAGTTTCATGCTGGATGAAATATGGGCATTTAGGTTACAAAATTTATAGATGCTATAAGAGTAGAAACTCAAGAATATAGTCATATTTAAGTCAAATTGCACCTCATTGTATATGAGGGTGATCTGTTCTCAGCCTTGGATATGGGTGAACATAAAATTGGCAAGATAATTTTATTTTACATTGGTATATCTGTAATAAAAATGAATTTCCAATATAAAATCATTGTTTATTTAATAAAGCTTTCTAAAGCAAATCTTATGGGTATTCCTGAAATGGAAAAAATTCAGTATTCCACAATGATAAAACTCTTTGTAAAAGATGAGTTAATGCTAAAGGAAATTTTTGCCAAATTTATAAAAATTTATGGTGATCCTTCTGCTTCATTTTCAGTGATTGAAAAATGAGCTGCTGATTATATACGGCAATGTTAGTCTTGAAAATCATTCAAGTGAAGGTTGTCCAAAAAGTATAACAAAGAGGATTCATTGATCAAATACATGATATGGTATTAGATAACCATAGAGTTAAAATGTGTGAAATTGCTAAGGTTATAGATTTCAAAGGAAGTGTAAATTATAATTTAAAAGAAGAATTACATATGAAGAAGCTTTGTGCAAGGTCAGTGCTGCACTTGCTAACAGTAGATCAAAAACCCATTTGTATTAAAATATTGCAGAAGCTTTTAACAGCAATAGAACTGATTTTGTGCATTGACTTTATATAACTGTGATTGAGACTTGGATCCACCATCACACCAGAATCAATATAACAGTCAAAACATTTGACAGAAGCTGGTTGTTCTGTGCGAAGAAGATTAAGTCATTTTGATCTGCATAAAAGGTTATGGCATCAGTCTTTAAAGGAATTTTATTGACTGATTTTCATCAGAAAAATAAAATCATAACCAAAGGATACTACAACACTTTTAAGCCAACTAAATGAAAAAAATCATGAGAAAAGCTCAATTTGTAGAAGAAATAAACATTTTTATTTGTTATCAAGACAGTTCATCTGCTCAAAAAAGTGGGAAAAATTGAGATATTTGATATATGAATTATTGGTGCATCCACCCTACTGCCCCATTTGCTCCCTCTGACTTTCATCTGTTTACAAAGTTCAAATTGTTCCTTACTGGTCAGAGTTTTTCATCAAGTCAAGAGATAATTGCAGTTGTAGAGGAATATTTTGCAGACTTTCAGGAAAACCACTTTCAGTCATAACCATGACAAAGGAGCATTGCTGGAATCAATGTATTACCCTTATGGGAGATTATGTTGAAAAATAAAAAAAACATCAAAGTGGAAACTCATTCCTCCATTGTGAGGCAAATAAATTTTCAGATCGCCCTCATAGCTGTAATCTGTATTTAATATCCATAAGAAGGCAGCATTTCTTTTGCTGAGTTTTCCTCCTTTCTCCACAGAGTGCAATTAGGCAGTATCATTGCCAAATGCTCAGGTTTGATCCCAGTAGCCAGATATTAGGTATCAGCAAATAAAGCAAACTTTAGTAAGAAAATATGTGAAAAATAACTATTTATTCCAATGCTGGTCAGACAAGTAATTTGACATTAGGTTGCCATATCTATATTTTGCTAACTTTCCTAATATCATACTAATGCGAATATGCTCTCCCTAAAAATGCAAAACTTAGTATCCTACAACAAATGTGCTGAATCTTTCTTTTAAATATTATTCATTTATTTAAAATAGAAGGAACAGCTAGAATACAACTGCATCCTGATCTGTGTGCATTTCAAGAGTCATATTCAAGGGAATTAAAAATGCTAAATTATTCATTTTGTGACTGAAAATTTAAAAGTTCAGCATTAATTTTTAAAAGCCAAATTGCACCTCAATAAAGCAAATACTAGATGAAATCACCTAAACCCCATTTGAAAGAAATATGTTGCAATTGTTTTTATGATAAATGATACTTTTATTATTAAGAAAACACGTTTATTATGTGGAAAGATGAGCAAACACTACAAATAGCATAGCATCAAGAGTGCATTAAGAAGCATTTCTTTGCCTATTCTATATTACTCTTCCCTCAATAATAATAATAATAATAATAATAATAATAATAATAATAATAATAATAATAATAATAATAATAATACGTCGGTCCTGGTGGTGTAGTGGTAACCATACTTTCCTCCTAAACCCAAGATCGCGGGTTTGATCCCGGCCAGGACCAATGGCTTTTTTCGGGCGTAAAAATCCTAAATATGGCCTCCTTGGGAAGGAAAGTAAAGCCGTGAGTCCTGTGTCGTACATTTACGGCGCAATAAAGAACATCAAGCCTGAAAAAAGAAGCCTCTGAGAAAATTTGTCATCAGGACCGACATGCTAAACTTTGTTGCATTAGGAATGTGTTGATTGGTGTACTCCAGAATTGTTAACTTTCTTCAGGAGTATGTTAACTTATATTATAATTTCCAAATTCCTTGTTAAAGTCTGATATTTCTTGTAGCGAATATTATGCACATATGCCTAATCCCATTATCTCTCAAACTACAAGTCAAAATAACTCCGTAAATCTGAATAAAGTATTTGCTGTCTTCTTTTCTAATTCTTCTCGATATGCATCTTTAAAAGTGTTTACTGTAGTATAGGTGAATTGAAAATAAAATTATATGATAGAGAAAAAACTATATAGTCTTTCACTATACTTAAGGCGCATTACAATGCAGTTCCTTTGTATTTAATTTCTATATTTTGACTCCATACTACATTTTTTCTCTTTTTTCTCTTTTTTTTTTTTTTTTTTTTTTTTTTTGCATATGCCATTTGCTCCATTTTATCAGAATCGGAATTGATGCTTTCATTTATTGAGCAAACGCAGCAACCAATAAACTGAAAATTTACAAATTAGTTTAATTTCATTTCTTGACGAAAACGTGTTTATTGACAACCAGAATTTCCTTGCCAACTAATTTAGTACTTGAGTACGCTATTAAATTCACCTTTAATCAGAAATGCAGGTTTGAGTAGAACAAATATTAATGTCGCTTACTATTTTTGATGCCGTTTTTGAGAAAATGAAGGCAACTGTTTACTTTTATATCACGTAATTATTGAGAATTGGAAGTTGTTTCTTATTGGAATGGCTGGATAGTGTCACTATTTTTCAGTTATTTAAGGCTTTACAAAATCTGTCATTTTTGTCAATTGCAGCATTACAACATGACAATACTGTAGATCCAAGAATCAAATACATTGCGTGAGTTTTGCATATATTTTAATAGCTAATTTCAACTGTTTGTTTATATTTGAATATAAAACAAACTACGTCAGTTTATAAGATGGCACAATGTAGTAATACATAGTGTCTTGAAACGTTTCTCGTTTATGGTGAAATGCATCGTAATGGAGTTTCAGCAGCAACGGAAAGCTCCCTAAACAGAAGAGCGACCTATCCTGAGACGTTTATTAGCCTGTCAGCTGTCTACGTAAGTTGACAAACTCTCATATATGTGATCTCATGCTTACATATACCATGTTTACATATTGTATTCAAATCGATTTGAATATAATTTCCAGATTGAACTCGAACTCAGTACGTTCCTTTTTTACATTATGCTTTTCAATCTGTATTAAAAACTATCAATCAGAGTTCTATTTAAGTTTTCATGTTGGTAACCAGACTTGGTTTGTTTTTGGATTGAGTAACCTACCGGATAACCTATTTAGCAAGGAATTAATTATTGATTCAAGTTGTAAAATTTGGAAAGATAAAGCAGATACAGAAAATTAAATGGAATAAAATATAGACTGCGTATTTTGTGGCCAAATGCGAAATGACAGCCAATTTTATGTGATAAAAATGATTACGATGGTGCACATGAACATACTCAATTCCATTTTTTTTAATGGTGTTTAACGCCCGTTTATACTACTGTGGCATCACAGGCGGTGAACACTGGTGATACATGAAATGAAATGATAAATTAGGAAAGGATTTTTTAAGGAAGGGAACGTTCCAGGCCTAAGTTTAGTGTACCTCCCCGGCATTTGCCAGTTATGAGGACTGAGGAAAACTATTCCATCTCAATAATCTCCGTTTACTGCATCTTAGTTCGGATTGAATCCCATTCCATTCCCAGTTTTTAATATTTTATTTATTTGTTTTATTTACAGACTCTAAAACATCTCAGATCATCAGCGTCCCATTCAATTGAGGGCGATAAATGTTGCCAAAGGCCTCTTCTTTCAGACTTGAGGTTCTTTTTTGTCGTAAATCTACGACACGGGGCCTACGGCTTTACTTCCCTTCCGCAGGAAGCCATACTTAGAAAATTACGCCTGAAAAAAATTCATCGAACCTGGCAGGGATTGAACCCGCGATCTTGGGTCTACGAGATAAATATGGTTACCACTAGGCCACCAGGACCGACCAGTTGTTAGTAGGATCGAAATTGGCTCGTATTCCCCTTTACATGCACATTTTCAATCCGGAAAGGGAATTCAAATCTATCTGAGTACGACTTTAAACGGGGCAATTATGTCTAATATTCATTGTGAATAATCGCTTAATGTTTATCGTAAACGGGAAGAACCAGTTAACGATCTTTATGGTAGCTTCAGAATATCAGGAATTAATAGCAAGTAGTTGAATCCCTGAATACAAATAGCAATTATCTTAGGAATGAACAAGGTTATGGCAAAATTTATTTGAACAGAAACCCTCAAAATTACACCTTTCCCAGATTAAGAGTAAAGGCATGTGAAACTGAATAATGCCACTTTCCTCACTAAGGGCTCAAGTGAGCTCAATCTTTCTAAGTTTACATAACACATTCATTTCTATTCTTGACTACGTGCATTAGCATACTAATGTCTTAATGGATTATATCACTGATGACTTCCAACCTAGTGTACATGAAGTTCATATATAAAGCGCAAGTTATTATTAGGAATAGAATTTTAATTACCTAAAATTAAATAGGTGTAGCTCATAAAAGGCAGAAATACAACTAAAACATTGAAATATTTTCTAACGTTTAAATAAAAATTAAATTATGAATTAAATTAAAAATTCAGTTTACAGTTATATGAAGAACATTAAGCTCTAAATAGCGTATTTCTTAATTTAAATGTAATATTTAATATTATTTGGTACATGTTTTCATCCTACAGATTTTGAAATCCGAGCTTACGTTTTTCTGCATTTATAAACTGCAATATTGTTTCAACTCATATTACATGCATATAAATATTGTCTGTGGGAACTAAGAAGCAGAGAAACAGGACCTTTTAAATTGCACTTGGTATTTTCCCTCATTTTGGACATTCTTAACAATATTTGCTTACACAACTTACAATTTTTTTTAAACTGCTGCTGAAGTGAATGTAAAATGCTTATTAGTGTTTGAGAGCCGCATATGATATATTTGGAGTCCTTGGAAGTGACTGGAGAAGAATTATCCATCCTTCAATGCAGTATTATAAAACAGAAACAGACTAGATTATTTGTTGAATCTATCAGTTGTCTGTTCATCTATTCAGCGAAGTGATACGCGTGCAAATGTGCATCGCTACTTTGTTGATGGTTGATTTGTTTTATTTACGGACGCTCTTTAATATTTCAGGCCATTAGCGTCTGATCCAGTTCTAGGGCGTGAAACGGCCGACAAATTTTGCTCAGAGACCTCTTCTTTCAGGCTTGAGGTTCCTTATCGTGCCGTAAATCTACGACACGTGACCCATGACTTTACTCCCCTTCCGAGGGAAGTCATACTTAGGATTTTTATGCACAAAAAATCCATCGACACTGGCCGGGTTTGAACCCGCGATCTTGGGTTTAGGAGGCAAGTATGGTTACCACTACACCACCAAGACTAACTATGTAGCTACTTTACAGCATGGCGTGGCGATATGTACAATCAGAAGAAACAAAGAAAAGAGGGGGGGAAATGCAAGCCACACCTGATTAAATAAACTACAAACTTGGTTAAGATACAAAATATTAAAAATATAAAAATCTATAATGTTAAAATGTTTATAAACAGAATATTAGAAAACGAAAAGCAAATTATTTCCTTAATACGTTAATATATCACGGCATTTGTCAGATATCCGAAGCGGCGGTGGAACTGCATCGGCCAATAAGCCAAGTCGGGTTATACTAGGGTTGATGTGGGCAGGTAGGGTAATATTACAAGAGTCGGGAGTGACAATCTAATAAATTCAATTCACTTAAAAAGCTATGCACTGACCATCCCACACAAGAAGATGCTAGAGCTGCTTGCCCTAATTTTCCACACATTTCTGGCATCTGCTTATGAAATCACCCGTTGCCCTTCTTGATTATCTTTGATAAATTTTTGGACTTTCGAGCTAACTTTGTAGTCCTTTACATAGACATGTAAAAATTTGTTGTTTGCTGAGAAAGACAGTTAAGATATATTTTAGGGGAATTTTCCAAGCGATGTCAAGAGTTGCTTCTTTGAGCCTGTACGTAGTCTTTATCTTGAACACTTGCCATTTCGTGAAATAACTAGCTCATTTATGAATCGCATTATGACTTGGAACTCGGTCACTTGGGAATCTCCTAGCAGCACTAGTGGGTTTTATTTATAGAATAAAATAATTATGCATAGACATATTTGCCATTTAATACTCTTATCAGACTTTGCTGTAGAATTAGATATTACCCCCCTTCCACTGTTTATTTTCCCTCCGCTATTCAAATAACAATACTCAAAGTACATGTAGCAATTCGTTAAACACCAATCGCCCGCTTCTATTTTGTTTTATTTGTGTTTTTTGCTACCAATTTTAGTGTCATTTTAGTGAACTTGGTATATGCATATATTTAAGGTATTTGACTTCACGGTGTTTAAAGCTTTGTTTACTGCACTATGGAGCTGAATTGAGAAAGTTTTTGTGCCAAAACTTTCCTGTGCTTGATATTACAGCTAGACCGTTGTTTTGTTTCACTAAGGCTGCGAATAAAAAAATGTAAGCCAGTCATTTCTGATGGTCGTCTGCATATAATGCCACGAACTTCGGGAGGGTTCTCAGGGTAGAGCAAAGGACGGAATTGTCTAATTATAACAGCCAAATTGATTAGAGTTATTAACTGAGAAAGTACTTCGGGTTATTCTCCATTCTAGCATCATGACATATCTTTGGAGATGTTGCCGGCGCCAACCCTTGTCTGTCTAATCTGCTAACTCCCTCTCTCTTTGCCTCTTTATTCTTGGCTACTATCTGCCCTGTTGACCGAATTAAAACCAGCCTTTTTCTCTGCAGATAAAGATAAGCGTTCCCCCCTATTACACTTATATTTCCAAGTGTTATTGATGTCATCACACAGCTCGTCCTAGTTTCCAAATGTATGCTTTGGAATATTCCGCATTGCCTATTATTAGATCTTATTAATATTATTACTTATTAGATCTAATTACCTAAACATTCATCTTACTCTAGTTTGTGTGTGTGTGATCAGTAAACAGCAGCTGGCTTTGACGCCAGCTTAGCATTTCTATCACGTATTGAGGTTGTTTGAGCACTTGAGCAATTTTATCGTAATATCATGCCAAGCATGAGAGAAGTGTTTTACTTATAGTAGAAACTTCCGATTTTTGCGATCTGGTTCTAGCTTGTGACAATATCCCTAAATCATTTTTTAAGTAGCATTCATTTTACTGAAACATTAAATACATCATGACAATTTTACGTTGTTTTCAAAGATTTTGAAATAACAGTTTATTCTGTAAAATGCATCTAAACGTATAGATGTTGTGGCCAAGAAATATATTACTCATTGCAATTCGATAAAGTGTCTATGGGGAATATCGTAGTATTTTAATCACCCCTTTCTTCAAATATACTATATCCTCAATTCGTTGCTTTAAATTATTGTTTCACAGTGGCATTCATCTTTTCACAGCTTCTACCGTAAGAATTGGACTCACTGCAGTCAGTATGCAGAGTTTGTTTTCTACCTTGTTTCTTGCTTCCTTTTTTTTTCTGTTAAAAGAAACAGTTAAAAGCAAGCACTCACAATTATTTTTCTCTTTTGATGGAAACTACCAGTAGAATTTATGTATGATCAGAAGTCGATAAGTTTCTAGTCTCACGGGGAAAGAATGTCAGAAATTTGTGATATCTATTTCATTTCAACACAATCTTCCTATGCACCAATATACATGCGGGAGCGCAACTCAGTCAAATAATAATATCAGGATATGCAGTTCAATCATGCATTTATCGCTGTCAAATCATCGTTCTTTCAGGTCCTGTTTTAAATTGGGGACAGAAATAAATCTGACGGAGTCAAATCCTAAATATGACGCATGTCGAACCAGTCCCAGAGCTGTGAAGGCTTTGTGTGCTTTATGCAGAACTTTATGCAAAATTTTCCATGCCTATTTTTCTTCAGCTCCTCTCGCAAATGTAGTAACTGGTTTTAATAGTATTGTACGTGGTCGTAACACCTTTCTCCAGGAAGTTCACCATAATGACACCTGCACCACAGAAGACGGGCGAATTTCTTCGCCCAAATATTTGAGGTGTGAGAGAGAAGGGGTTGTTGTTTTCTCAAAGTGACTTCACCTTTTATCGTAACCGTGTCATAAACCCATCTTCATTCTCTTCAAATTCCTAAATTTACTCCCGTTTGATCAGCATTGAGAGCTTTCGGCACCCATCAAAATGAGAATCTTTACATCCTCAAATCCACAACAAGGTTGTATACCGCCCAAATGTTACCTCAGTGTGCTGTAATCGTTCGGCGAACCTATCACTGTTTGGGCTATTACGACAGTGACCGGCCTCCCACTTCTCGGGGCATCGGCCACCCAGTTTTTCGCCCTTGAATACATTGTGGTAATGATTTCTAGAGTTTCCTGCACGTCTTCCGATATTTTCTTTGGCAATGTGCCCTTAAAATCCACCGGATGTTTGATCCGGTCGAGAATTGCCACTTTCGTTCACAACCGCACTCTAGCGGCACGACGATTGAAGTTGCAGGAGGTAAAACATTACTTGTCCACAAGAGTTCCCCAGGTCAACGCGAACATCTCTTCTTTGCTTTTAGAATTAAATTGTTTCATCATCTTTCAGTCACTTTACTACAGTCCATGTTGATTCCATGCTTATATAGAATAATATAATATTTTCATACCATTGGTATCTTTAACAAGAAGAGGGGGGGGCGAAAAAATTACTTAAAATCGCTTCCACTCGCCCTAGTTTCTCCGGTGAACGTATGGTGTGTTGCCGTGCTATAGTACAGCCTACAGTTAACTAGAAGAGTCCACGTCTAAACAAGTAAGACTACGCTACAACAATCCTTCACCGCACGCCAAAATAAATGTTTATAAGTTTTAATCTTTGTATGCTGTTGCTGATACCGTAGCACATTTTTGAAAACTCATAATAATTATTCATATTTAAAGTAGAATATTTTAAAGTGAACGCATCTGTTTAAAATACATTATAATGAAATATCAACTGCTTGGTTAAATAAATAAGTATTGGTTATGTCATTGGTCAGTAAAAAAGCTTAAAAAAGAAGTCATGTAGATTTAAATTTATATTTCTGCAGTGCACAGTTACAGATGTATTTATGTTTAACGGCGCAATTGTTCTTAAAATTCCAAACATTTACATAATTTATTATAACAAAACGTAATGAGAGCCGCGGCTTCATATTTTGCAGAAATGCACTTATCTCTTATCAAAATGCATTTACTTTAAAAATATTAAATTAATTTTTAAAACATCTTCTCCGATTTTAAATGTAATATGCTACGTGATTTGCATTCTTTGTGGTGAATAATAATTGCGTCATTGAAATTTTGGGGCTAAAAAGCAAAATAAAAAAATGCTTCTATCATAGAGGAGGGGTTTGGATGTCTTTAGATACACAGAGAAAAAGAGGAAAACAAACAGATTGATAAGGTAAATAAACAAATATGTTCGGTCATCCAATTATCTGAAGACCGACGCGACTGCGGGACTGCATTGACTGATAAACCATCGCTTAAGAACAGTCAGACTACACTAGAGTCGAAGTGGATGCGGAAACACAGTAGTCGGTGGCAGAAACATCAAAGTGACGATCTAATAAATTCTAATGAACTTAAAAGCTATGTACTCCCCATGTCAGGCAATAGGGTGCTGGTACCGCCTGCCTTCCCCCCCCCCCACACACACACATTTCTGGCATCTACTTATAAAATTGCCCATTAACCTTCTTAATTTCCTTCGAAAAATTAAATTGATTTCCTTTCGAATGTTATCCTTTAGTTCTATAAAGTGTGTGGATACTAATAATGTATGAAACACAAAAAGACACTAATTGGATTATCTGAGAATTTCTCTTCAAACAATCTCCCGACAATAGAACGAACTCGGTAGGGACATATGAATCATAAATAAATACTCTTTGTGGAATGTAATAATTAGGTCTAGTAATTATTATTTAGTATTCTTAGCAGAGCTTACTCTAGAATTAGATAAGTGTTGTATCTTTCACTGTTCAAACGGCAAAGAATAGCGTTAGACTCAAGGCCAACTAAGTAGTTTCATGCAGTCCTCTGCCGCCGCGTCGGTCATCAAATAATTGGATTATCGGATATGCTATACTTTTTTTCTTTCTTTTTTCCTTCCCTGAACATTTTATACGGGAAGGAACTAAAAGTATCTATTCATAAATAGTCTATTGCCCATTTGTCACCTTCATCAACTAATTTAACATTTTGTCACACTGAGAAAGATTGGGCTTCTAATAAAAGAGCCTTAAAGATACTCAACAAAAATAAAAGTGACTTTCTTGGGAAATACATTGAAACATTATAGAGTCCGAAACACATTTAATAATACATGCTTATTCAAACTAATAATAAAAAAGTATTAAAATGTCGAGAAGACGGTCTGAAAGTCTCAATTGCATCATTCAGCTGGACGAAAATGAGATATAAATATGAAATCAAAATTATTTCATGCATTTTTTGAACGTCTGAATTTGCTGACCGTAGGCTTTCCATTCAAGTTGTAATTACAATTATGGAACTATTTTGATAACTTGTTATGTTAAACAAAATTTACATTCAATAGTTATTGACCATACTCTATAATATTTTTATTAAATATACAATTAATTTCTGCACTTTAAAACCAGCATAGTTTGGGATTTTGAACATAGATATATGTACATCTGTTATGTTGCACTTAATGACATGTATCACTTAAAAACATGCAAAATAACTAATTCTCAAAACGATAGGCAAAACTCACATATTCAATATGAAAGCTGCTAAAAGTTCTCGCTGTTAAACACACTTTTAGGATGTCATATTTTGTTATTCACTCCCAACATCATCAAACAAAATTTTGCCAATTAAAATGCAAGCAAACAGGTCAACATGGTTTATGCACTCCATCAGCTAAAAGGAAGAAAAACACTAAAAAAATCCTCACATGTGGCAAGGGAAAAGGAAAAACGAAAAAAAAAAGTGCATTTAAAAACCACTTTGACAAACCTGCTTCCCTGCAGCAGCTTCATCACCAGCAACTCGCTGTAGCACAGTGTCTGCAACCTGCATAACAGAAGTTTCTCTTAAAGCAGATCACTTTTACCCAGTCTTAAGTAAGTGTGTTCAATAGCAAGCGCTACTCTTTGTGTGCAAATTGGTATACCAAAAGTGAGGAATTGTTAGTGTTGGAGTAGCAGGAAAAAATCGCTGGGATAAATGTATCCAGTGGTTCAAGGTGGGGGGAAAAGTATCAAATCTCGAATCTGCCTAAAAGAAATACGCTCATTTTTAACCTTTGTCGCGTGTTTCGATTAACTTTTGGCATTGTGGTATGACTCGATTAATATACATGTTAATAATAATAATAATAATAATAGTAATATTAATAATAATTTGTCTACAAAAGCTTTATTTTGGTACCTTCCACTATTGATTGGTATCTCAATCCACTGAGATCAACGTGTACTACTTCAGCATTCCTAAATGTTAGGTTAGGTTAGAACAGATTAAAGGAAAAGGTGTTGATGAACGGAGTGGTGTACTTCTACAGTACCAACAATATGTAAACTGGACTCTTTTCCCTCAATTGTTAGTGGGTGTGCACTGGATAAGCCGAATTTTTACAATATTTTCACCAGAGTGGGCGCTTTTCTCTTAGGTGCAATTGTCCCGTGTTCTTACTCGGTGTCTAGTGAAAAGGATTTCTACGAATTTTTGATACGTCAGCTGAAGTGAGCTTTGACCAAGTTGTTTTGTTGTTGAAAAAATATAAACAAAAGAAAGATGTATTGAGATAACCAAATTCTCCGAAGCGGTTTCACTATGTTGTATGTAGCCCCCACGTATAGATGGTAGCACGATGTAAAGGTCTTTATGCATTCGCAAAATGTTACACTCAAATTCCTTGTATTGAAATTAAGGAGGCAGCTCTCAACAATATCGAACACGAATAACGAGATCCAACGGCAGCTGTTATTAAAGTAACAAACAATTCTGTTATTATCTATATCCTCTGTTTAAAAACAAACATGCAGGAAAAATTTTAGGTTAAGGTCGTCCAATAGAACAGTGTAATTCTGTAGTCGAGTTTATATTCATATTAATTCATAAAGCATGAGCATGAACTTTTGCATATGTTTCTAATACTGTCTCTTATGGTTTGTGAAAAATCTACATCTTGAACTTTTTCCATTTCTTATATCTATAATTCTACAATTATATTAGCACATTTATGCCACGTTAAACTTACTAATGTTCAAATATGAAGAAATGTTCTCTCGAGAAAAACTTTTTCATTAAAAGTTTTTACCAATAATAGAAGGTTTTGTAGAGTCCCATGTGTTCCAAAGGAAACACTCGTTACGATTTGCTCAACATAACCATTTTTCAATTTCTGAGGTAATTCCATATATTCCAGCTCTGAATTCTGAGCAATGTATTTGAAACTGTTCCTACGTCCCACCCCCACTTAAATATAAATACCATGTATATATTGTAAGCCTAAACATCTATGTTTGTGTGTGTGTGTGTGTGTGTGTGTGTGTGTGTGTGTGTGTGTGTGTGTAACAGATTCAATTGTAGCCCTTGATCTGTTCCAAAGTCTGCGGATTGCGATTACTCGTAAATATCACAAAAATGCATTGATAATTTCTTACGCTTGCATTTTTGATCTACAGTAAAAAATCGCGTCACCCATTGTGCACATAGCCTTTTCATATGCAGGTTTTCGTACTGTATATTGTGCATTCGTTCAGTCAAGAAACCCACAGTCCCGTTACCTCACGCACTTTCACTTAGTAGTCTCCCATTAAGTTATGCAGAAATAAATAATCTTCAACACCGGTACATTATCTCATGGACTTTATTAAGCTTTGATCTGCGTGGTCGTCAACTTCTTCAAATTAAAATGTTTAATCACTATACGGAATTGTTTTCCCTGTTTTATGCCAAATACTATAGTGGTTTTTTCAGATGATTGTCAAACGTTAACTACCGGTCGCGAATGACCAAAACTTTGTGACCGTTTTAAGAATAATGTTTTCAAAAACCATGCTACTACTTATCGAATTTTAATGCAATTTCATGAAAATTTACTGGACTTTTCAAGCAATTTTCCTTAGCCCACACTTCCTACTAGCATGCTACTGTAGAAAGCGAGCGTCCAATATCTACTAACGGAGTGGGAATATTCGCTAGTAGCGCGCTTCTCATTCGGCCCATGGAAAATGCATAAACTCTTGGATGGCCCGCACTGTACTCCAAAAGGGCATCCACAAGTTATGCCGTATTTTTATTCATAAACATTCCGAGTTAGCACTGGGTTTGAGAAGCTTTCGTTTGCATAGTTAACAATCTGTTTTCTTTTTGAACATACCTTTTGCTTCATAAGAACTTCTGCAGTGCTATCATAGTGAGAAGGTGGCTGTCTGAACATTGGATTTGGATGATGACGTAAATATGATGCGGTTGGAGTTGCATCCTTTTTCACCTTTGCTCCAGGAAGAACCAAGGGAGTTGTGCGGTATGGCTGAAAAGAAAAATGCACAGATTACAATAAAAAGCTGATGGCATTTCTTAGAAAATATATTAATAGACATCTACAGTCTATAATACTAATATTTGTGAGTTAGAAAGTGTTTCGTTAAGGTGGGTTATCCAGATGGTAGCGTTGTCAGCTTATGTTAATGTGCGTTAAAAGGTTTTTGGTCTTTCTATTATTTCACGAAAGTATACAATGTAATAACAGTCCCTCGCTTTCTACACCTACAGTGGGTGGTTAAATTATTGATCACTGGCATTAAGTGATTCATTTACACACAAAATAATTTGCACACAGGGTGCTTAAAAATACACACCATAAACTCCAGAATGGGTTCTCCATGTATTATACAATACGGGTTCAGGAATGCATGGTTAACGAGTTTTAAAGGCTTGTTTATGATACCCAACTTATCAATCAGCTTAAATAAATGTTCAAAATGCCAATTTCTTGCAGATCTAACGTTGGTGCCTCACTGTCATACTAACACGATCCCAAATTCCTAGCATTTTGCAAACTTTCTGACAATTTTACGCAACTCGTCGCTAAGAATTTCCACGTCATTCATCGCAGACCAACACATCAATGATTTTAAGCTACTCAGAAGTAGAAATCCAGTGGATTTAGGTCAGGTAAGCGATTCAAATATCTGCGGGCTCGGATATTGAAATCTGGACGAGCGCTATAATTCCTGAAATGTGCTTTCTGACCTATATTAGCTAGGTCCAGAAATCAGTCATATTGTCTTTTTGGAAGTCTATGTAAGACTTGTCCTCGCTAGTTAATAAGAGCTTGAAGTGAAGCGTATATTCGATAAAAGTGCACTTTTTGAACTTTACTTGAAGGTATTTTCAAGAGCTGAGTATCATACGTTACAAAATCGGAAACTAAATACGGGGATAGGTCCATAAGTTTCAGTCCTGATAAAGGTCAAAGTTATTAATGTAAAGCATCCCTTTTCAAGCAGCGGTTCCCAAACGTTTTAGTCCTGTAGCACTTTTCAGTGGAAAAGTTCATCATGGAGCACTAATTTTTACCTAGCACTTATATGACCATACTATTTGAGGATAGAAGGTAAGCATTCAGAATGTAAAACTTTAGACACGCTGTATTTGTGTATTTCGTTACAAAAACATGTTCAATTCTTAATTTCACTAAACCTTCCGCACCTTCAGTCTCCAATTGCTCGTGGATTTGTAAAATAAGTTCGGGAATCGTTACTTCGTTAGGGCATCCTGAACGAACCGCATCACTTGTGCTCGTTCGGCAACATCTAAACTCACCAAACCATTCTAAGCGAAGGTGAAGATTTTCCGTAGTGTTTCTCTAGGTTTGCCTTAGTTTCTGTGAGCGTTACTCGTTTTAAAGAGTAACGTTTGTTTGCAAATTTAAGCAGGAAAATGGATTTCAAATAAAGGGTAAGCTTTGTAACTATTTATAGATATTCCTAAACAGTCATCATGTTAGCAAGGTAGAGTTGAGAGTATTCTAGAGCTACCAGCTTTTGTGTTTGCACGGATTTATCGAACAGCCCTTATATGTATCACTTTATATAGAATTAAGATGCAAATAAAAAAAATAATTTATTCCAACACGAAAACAAGAACATTAGAACGAAAATAATTTACTTAAGGAAAACATTATCCCAATTTTATTAAGTTTTAGCGGTTCTGGATCGGAGTGTTGGACCCTGAATAAAGACTTATTATGACGGTTGTAGGTAGCAGATATGAAATTTCTGAGATTTGTGGCGAGTTACTTTTTAATAGGTAAACAAAGACATGGAGTTATTCCCAGAGAATTAACAACATTGAAACTCACTGATAAAATTGCGGACTAGGTGTGGCTATGTACGTTTGTAGAATGGATGACATAGGACGACGAGGCCAGGGAAGGCCTGCTAGAAGAAGATAGGTGAAGCAGTTATAAATTGGTGCTAGAACATATCAAATTGCCTGAACCTTCTGAATGATAATAGTAATAATGTGTACATATAAACATAAAATAATTTCTCTTTCTTTGGAATATTCGTTCTGTGAAACTCACTATTTATTTTTATTCACGGGGATACATAAAGAGCATTCATTTTAAAACTTTCCAGTGTGAATAGTTACCCATTAAAAAAAATTAAACTATAAAGCACGCCAATTTAGATATTGAGAGGTGCGTTTAAAACCAGTGTTGATTAAACTTCTCTCTCAATTTCTAAATTATCGTATTTTTGTTTAAATTAAAGTTATTTTAAATTGATAACTGTTCAGACTGTGAAGTTTTGAAATCAAAGGTGTGCATTGAAAAGGCTGCTTTTATGTTTGTTTTAAATTGCTCTAACACAATTATTTTTATATTTCCATTTAGTTTAATTAATATCATCACATAATATTTCATAATACTCAGAAAATCGTTCTTCTCTGACTGATGGACTCAGTAGTACACACACCAAGCGTATTTTAAACCCTCTTCTGGAACATTTCAGCCAGTGGAAAACTTTTATCAGTACGTGACTCTGGTCTGTAAACGGGTGTTCCGCCTAAGGGTGATATTCTATTTTTAACAGTCAGCCGAAACTAAAACAGCGCGAAACGTTTCTGGTCACTTTGTACATGTATATGTGGCATTTTATAGGGTGTTATTTTGCTTTAAAGTACGGGAATAGGTCCATAAGTTTCCGGCCTAACCATTTTCTAGGTGGGATAAAGACAAAAACTATATTTCATTTTTCAATATAGTTACCCTTTATTGCAATACAATTCTCACATCTTTGAATTAACATTTCAATCCTCTCCCCCCCAAAAATAGTCAAAAGTCTTGTTTGCAAAATTGATATAAACAGCATTCATCACTTCTTCGTCACACTTAAATTCCCTGCCTCGGAGGTCCTTCTTGAGTTTTGAGAAGAGGAAATAGTCACTGGGATCTAGATCCAGGCTGTAGGGTGGATGGTACATCTCCTTGAAGCCACATTTCTTCACGACTTCGTTTGCAACAAGAGCTGTGTGCACAGGCGCGTTGTCGTGAAGAAGGCGCACACCACCACTCACCTCGCCTTTTCTCTTTGATGGAAGCACGTAGTCTGTGCAGTAGGCCAGCATAGTACTCTTCATTTACTGCGGTGTTCCTCTTCTTGAAGTCAATGAAGAGTATTCCTTCACAGTTCCAAAAGATTGTGGCCATGATCTTCTTGGCTGACTGAGTGACCTTGGCCTTTAGAGACAGTACTTCGCCAGGTTTACGCCACTCTATTGATTCTCTTTTGGACAAGAGATCACAGTAGAGGATCATAGTTTCATCTCCTGTAACAATGATTTGCAGAACTTCTCTCTCGTTGCCACGGCAGAGCTCCAAAAATGCCTGAAAACAGTTGACACGTTGCTTTTGGATTGAGGAAAGAGGTCTAGCACCCATCTTGCACTAACCTTATTCATGTTTAAATGCTCATGAATAATTCGAAGGACTGTTGTTTTAAAAAGGCCATAATCCTTATCGGCGGGGCCGGAAACTTATGGACCTATACTCGTAAGTCTTATGGCTGTTTTAAAATTTAATTAAGTTCATTTAATTTTGTTTTAGCTGCTCAAGTTAGAGCTTTTTATGAAAATATAAGCAAGAAAAACAAATAATGAAACATGTGAACCAGTGCAGCATTTTCAGTGCAAACACATATATTTCAGCCAGTAAATATAGAGAAAGGTTTAATGATCTCATGAGTAAACGTTGCTCGTATTTTAGGCCAAGAAAATTCAAATTAGCACATGCTGATATTCTTCATATATTGGCGTATATGGAAGTACTTGCTTTGCTAAATTAAATGAGAGTTGGGGAGTAGACAGTAGCCTAGTAATACTGGACGGCACGGGGTTTGTTCTTTGTAGCAGCTGCGTCCTGTGTTCCACACCATGGAATAATTGCCTGCATAACTATCACTGGATTAGAGCGGCGATTCCTAATCTTACGTTCCTTTCACTTTTATTAACACAATGAAAAATAATATTATATAAGACTTCAAATTGTTTACTTGAAATATTATTTGTTGTGGTATTACGGGCTGTTACTCAAACGATTTCTTATGAAGTAAGATTAGCTTTAGTTTTATTATATTTTTTTTTTATTTCTCTGTTTACTTTTTTCCTTTCTAAAGCTTTTTCGCTCTCCCATTTCATTTCAAAGTACTAGTTGCAGGGTAGAAAATGTCAGGCGAGTTGGTGCTGTATGGCGTGGCGGTGGATTTGCACTTTGAAGTAGTATCTATCCGGGCGTGTAGCGAGTTCTTCTCTGGGGAACCATTGGGTATAGCTGCTGGGGGAGACCGTGGCCGGCTTCTGGGACTTATCATTTGGAAAATGTCTACATGAGGATCTGGTCACCGGTGCATCCTCGTATCAGTGTTTACTCCTGGAGATGAGGTTCAATAGACTCAACAGTATGACTGTGTTGCGGAAACATTCTTCTATCCAATACGCAGCTCAAGTTATTATTATAATTGAAGATGAAACAAGAAGCGATAACGCTTGGGCTAGCATTCAGGAAGTTTGGGGTTCAAAATTCTTAGAGTCGATCATCTTGACCTTAGGTTATTGTCACTTAAGGAATATTGGGAATATTTTCTTTCCATATACATTCCTGTCTCCCCTTCCCTTTCAGTTTATTTCCTTGCTCGTCGTTTCAGAGTTGCAAAGCCAGGCAACATGAGTTGGCGGTGAGCGGCGTGCAGTAGTGAAATTTGTTCATTAGAAAAACTGTCACCTGAAGTGATAACGAACTCTTTGCGTGGGGCAGGGGTCCGCCGGCTTTGTAACTTATCAACAACAACAACAACAACAAAAAAAAGAAAACTGGGAATTTTAGGAACCCTACTTGCACTCGTACTCTGCCCTTTTTATCCCCTCACCACACCTCTTCCTCCCGTAGATTCAGTGGGATACAAAAGGTCCTCGGGCTTCTGTGTCTCAAATCATCCTCCTACTTAATTAATCCAGTTATCGAGCTTATTTATAGAGTTGAAATACCAAGCTATTAATATAGAGCGCTGTGCAATACTTTTTGCTAGCTTGGGAGAAAGACTATGCATAGGCTACATGCGACAAAATGAGATCTTTGAGGGAAATAAGGAGTAAATCCTAAAATATCAATTAACAGAATTATTCTTGCGGTATGTGAAATGTTAATGAATTAAAAAAAGTCGTTCAGCATAAGTGTCAGTGGAAAAAGGAGAAGAGTCAGGCAAAGTTGTGCACAGTTATCAAGCTAAATTTAGAAGATTTTTTGCTAAGATCCAAAATCGCGGATATTCATATGACAAGACTTTGAGATCACATGCAGAGAACCCTCCAAAAGGTTTATTTAAACAACTGAAAATGGAACTGGACTTTTCATGCGAAATGTGCAAATGAATAAAGGACAGCATTGCAAGTTCTTGTTAACTGCAAAAGACTAAAATACATTACGCAGAATGTAATGTAGTCATTGAAAAGTTTTCAGCGAAATACTTCCCGCTAATCTTTCTTATTCTAGGCAAAGTGCCCCACAGAAGTGCTCTGGCGGTCAGCCAGCGTTTGTTTACGAAATGAGATGTCCGCCACCTGCGTTCAGATAAACTTGTAGCTTGCGCCATCTATGATTCAATCCCCACCCACGCAACGGTTTGTTTCACAGAGACGGTTTAAGATACAAGGAAGAATCAATCTACTCTGTGGAGTAGAGATACATAAAGCATTTAATGTGCATTACAGAAATTTCATATTAAATGTTATTGCACTACTTTGTAAAATAGCAGTACACTCAGATTTTTGCAAAACATTTTATATGAAAACAGAGAAGAGTTTTAACCTTCAAATAAATGTAAGTAATTATTATACTTAAGACATTAATAATAATAATAATAATAATAATAATAATAATAATAATAATTGTTAAGGAGGCGTTTAGTAAACAAAAAGCAGAAAAAAAAACAGAAAACACTGCAGATTTTCATAAAAGCTAAAAATTGTAGATAGAAATTAGCAAGTATTTATAACATTTCTATTACAATGTCTTCTGAACGCTTTGAAGCATAAAGAGGCATATATCTTTCTTATAACTCAATATTAACCAAAATCTGAGTTATTCGAATATTTCTATGTTTATTTTACATACTCGGGACCATTAAGCAACAAATGCTGAGCCAAGTCAAAAGCGTAAATATTTTCATGAATATACTGTAAGTATAATAAAATTGAAAACGCTGTTTTTTTTTTTTTTTTTTTTTTTTTTTTTGAGTAGTGTTTAACGCCGGTTTTTACTGCTGAGGCACCAAAGGCGTTGGATACTGATGACACATGAGATGAAATTATATATTGTGAAAGGATTTTTTTAAGGAAAGAAGCGTTCCAGGCCTAAGTTTAGGTACCTCCCGGCATTTGCCATTTATGAGGACTGAGGAAAACCTGGAAAAAACTCCAGTCAGGGAGGACGGTTCTGGCGGGATTCGAATCCCAGACCTCCCGCTCACGAGTCCGTGCCTTAACGACCTCGGCCACCCGTGGCGGTGAAAACACTGTATCGCGATTATCCACTTCATATAGATTTTATTAAAAAAAATAAAATCGTAAGTTGTGTTTATGAAGATAATTTATAATATACATCTTAATTTGTTACTTTATATGTGTTTTAAATGTAAAGGAAATAATTTTAACACTTAAATAAAATAAAAACATGTTAGCAACTTTTTGAAAACAGGCCATACAACAATAAGTTTATGTAAATCTTTATGTCTTGTATTAAATTATGTACATTTGAATTTCTAATAAAAGAGTAAGCATATAAACGTACTGACAATATAGCATAACACTTTTTTTCAAATTATTAAATGCATTTCTACAAATGTCTCTGTAATTTAAACTAATCACATTTCAAATGGCATTATATAGCATTTTTTGAAATATTTTATACCCGTTTTTTTACAGAGAACAATGGACATCAATAATACATAGAAAATTATGAATTGGAAAAAGAATTTTGGGAAGTAAACTTTCTAGGTCTATGCTTAGGGTATATCCCCGGAATTTGCCATTGATGGGAACTAAGAAAAATCTCAGTCAAATGGGCGGATTTGGCGCGATTTGAACCGCAGACCTTCTATTAACGAGTACATACCTTGGCAACCGTTTTTTTAAACACTCCTCTCGCTAAAGAATGTTTCCAGAATACAATGTCATAAAAATGTAGAATAAAAGTAAGAAAAATGAAATTGTTGATTTTTTTGGAACTATTGGAGTATTGAGTATATTCAATGAATTTCTTGATATTTAAATAATAGTCTAGGTTTATGTAAGAATGTTTTGAAGAAGTAGCTATCATTTAATGATATGCGTTTTGCTATATTCGCGAATAATTAGTGAATAAACATATATATTGTACTTGCATTTAATGCTAGTTTATTGCTACAAACTATTTATCCATTGTCCAAAAATAAAAGGAATCTCAAGAACCTATAAGGAACGCAGCGCTGTGTTGTGGAACTGTTAGTGAACGAGAGGCGGCGCGCACATAAAACTTGTATTGGGACTGTTCACGTTGTCTCACGTTGCCTCACGTTGCCTCACGCTGCCTCATTCAATCACACGATTATCTGTCGGTCCCTCAGCGATATGTATTCTAAAATTTAATACAAAATAAAAATAAAACGCCACTAAAATGCTATGATTTCCTTAGTGGTTCGCGATGGTTTTGAAATAGTCAATTGCCCATTATTGAAATATGCCTTACGCGTTGATTGTCAGTGCATGCGTAGAAACGTGAAATAAATACAGTTCATTATCAATATTAATTATGAAAACTTTAATTATTTCTACTTGACTTAAAGATGTAAAATCTGGACTTAACGAGGTGTCTGTTACATATAAACAGAAATATCACTTCATAAGATCTGCCATGACAAACAACTCTCTTTCCTTGATATAATAGTGTTAATATCTCAAAACAGCTTCTTTTGGACTTAATGATTTTGCCAGAACGATGTTGATTTATTCATTTCGTGGCTGAATACACATTGTTCTTTAAAAAGGAGTTTTGACATAAGACAAGAATAAATGCAAAATCATTCGTAGCTACAATAGAATAATTTAGAAGGCAGATTACAAATAAACACCTTCTAGTACTGACCAAGAGGAAACATAAATCTTAGTCTATCCTTAAAGAGATTGCATGATCAATTTGGGGAAGTAACAGGCCAAAAGGTCTAATCCTTGCTCTATACACTACGATTGGGCAAACGTGACTCATAAATTGAAGCGCATTTGTAAGCAAATGTCATAACCACCAATATAAAGTAGAAACATAATCCTTATGCAAAT
Organism: Metallyticus violacea; assembly: GCA_030762175.1. Lineage (NCBI taxonomy): Eukaryota > Metazoa > Arthropoda > Insecta > Mantodea > Metallyticidae > Metallyticus > Metallyticus violacea. Next base: position 18,617,527 of record CM060838.1, on the reverse strand, counting down.
TGGAAATGTGCCAGTTATAGAATCAACTGCCGCAGCTGTATATATTAGCATTGTCATGGACATTATTATTTTATTATCCTTACTTGACCATTGCCATGTCAAAACAAACCAAACAACACACTTATCGGAGAGGAGGTAAAGGGCTCAAATGCCCAAATGTGCATCTGGTTTCGTTAGTGATGTCATGAGTGTTTGGCGTTCGTAGTTGTGGCATTAAAAGACGATTCCTACGGGCTTTGGATATACCTCCAGAATTAAAATTGATAAAATTGCCAGAGATTTCAATGCACGATGACAAGCTAAGACTATCAGAGAGATTAGATATTAGAACAGAACTTTAGATAGCTATCTTTAGAAGGGCCGAGCTGAGGCGGTCACTAATTTGGAAGATCCCTGGTTCATATCTCTTGAGATCGACCATCCTGACCTAGTTTTTTTTCCCTGTAGTTTCCCTTTGTCGCTTAGACTGTGATGCGCATCTTTAATTTCCACTAATTATCCGCTTATCCATAACGCCTTATTATTTCATTCCGTTGGTTCTGCTACAGGTCCGAAAGCTCTATGCTAGGCGAACTAGGGTTCCGTGTGCGGTGTGACAGTGACTTGCTTCCGTTCAAGTGCATAGTTTATAAGCAGCCCTTCTGAGAGGCTCGAACTTCTTGCAAGGGGCTCTTTTGGCGTTGGGGAGTTCTATCTGGAAACAATAATAGGAACCCCATCTATGTACGTGCTTCATCTCCTCTGGACCCTGCCCGCTTGCTGTCTCCCCCATCTCATTTCTTTTCTCCCGGAGGTGCCCCCATTGGGAACGTATTAAAAACTGTTGACCTTTGAATAAGGTTGAAGTACCAAAATGTTCTCTTCTGTCCTAATCCAATCCAATCCAATCTGTGTGGCTGAATTTTCTGTATATAATCTTTATGAGTGAGAGAGTTCTAATACCAACTCACTAGCCGGGCAGGTATTGGAATTCCGCACACGGGCGGCAGAAGACAGTAGCATAATCCATTTGTAACCACGCACCGAGAATCGGGGGTCTACATTATGCTGAATGATGAAAGTGAAGATGGAGATGGGATGATTGAGCAACAGTGAAATTAGTGATGGGGAAACTGGAGTACCCGGGGACAAGCTACCCAGCTGGCCAACCTGGTGGGAGGCTAGCTGTCTAAACACTCAGCCATTTTGTCTTCTAATTTTCAACTTCATCATACCGCCATGGGTTACCGAGGTCGTTAAGGTGTGGACTCGTGATGGGAAGGTTTGGGGTTCGAATCCCGCCAGGGCCGTGCTTCCTGACAGGTTTTTTCGGGTTTTCCTCAGTCCTCTTAAATGGCAAATGATGGGGAGGTACCTAAACTTAAGCCTGGAGTGTTTCCTTCCTTTAAAAAATTCTTTTCAATTTATCATTTCATCTCATTTATCGTCAGTGTCACCGCCTGCGGTGCCGCAGTAGTAAAAACGGGCGTTAAACACTATTAAAAAACCATCATAACGATTAGACATTTCTACTCGTTTTCTTTGCTATTAAAACTTGATCTTTGAATCTCTTCATGTTTGTACTTATATCAGCCTCTTCCTTATAGTATGTATTCAATTATTTCCTAGTAGCATGATGACATTCTTCAAACACATGGAAATACTTTATCAACAACTTAAGTCTGATTATACGGCGATACAATGCGGTTCGTGAATATAATTTTTGTTGTGATAATAATAAAAGTATAACTGTTGTTAATGAAATGATAAAGAAAAAATTAATGAAGATAATTTTGGAAAAATGAAATAGAGTAGAAAGATATACCAAAAAGTAACTGTAGAAACGCTATGAAATAGAAGAAGATGAACTGGAAAACGAAAATCAATTAACACTCGTGCAGTGTTCAGTGTCAACTATTCAATACATCCTACATTTATTACTTCTGGTTTCAAATATCTATTCTGTGACTGAGAGCTAATCTGCACTGGCCAACAATCAAAACTCTTAATTTCAAACATAACGAAAGCCACAAGTGTTGCAGTGAATGTGTGCTTGTAAAATGAATTAACGAACGATATACAGTTTCATTCCCAGCATAGCAAAGCAACTCTTGACCTTCGTAAGTACCAATGGACCACATCGGCATCAGAATGTGACTTTCACTTAATGACTGCTGAGTTCTCAAAAAATATCGGCATCTAGTGGATCTCTTCCAAGTTTCTGTGCCTCTAGAAGAACTTAGCCGTAAGAAGCATCATCATGTGCTCATCGCAATATAGAAATGAACTATCAGATGAAAGACAAAAGAAGCATTACTTTTAATTATTGTGAAAGCTATAAAACAAGTGAATAAACGAGTGTTACTTCCTTAAGAACAACCGCTTGTTTATTAATGTTTATTAATCATTAATCATTAACCTTCTGTACCGTTTTTGATAATTATATGGAAAGGATAAGAGTGAATTTTTAGTCCCTCTTTGAATATGCGTACAGAGTATTATTAGCGTTAACAACTCATGCTATTGGTTTTGGATTTTAAGACTTAATGTACAGACTACACTTTCCTTTCTTATACCAACTTGGTTACTTGTTTTCATGAACTCCAAAAGATGTGTTTTAAAAAGTTCTTAAATAAGTTCACAAAAAGAAAACTTCCACGGGGTCAATACTTTGTAACACATTTATACGACAATTCTACGGCATAAAATAATAACACTAGTAAAAATATACTTGTATCTCAGTTACACTTAACCAAATGGAATGGATTGATAGGGTCGAAGGAGGATATTTCGATACTTCAAGCTTGCTCAAGGATTGGCTGCTCGTGTCTATGCCTCCAGTGGAGAGACTTCCGGGAGAAAGGAATGAAATACGGGGCCGTACGTAGGATGCGGTCGATACTCGTTTGATAAGGAGGAGGAAATTAAGTGATTATTTAATTTCTTAGTTGGATGCCCCTTTGTGTCGAGATTAGGAATATTTATGACTCGTTTGAGTCAGAGGGAAGTGTAGGAAATCTAGCAGGCTACACGGAAACACTAAAGCTCTCAGTTGACACTATTTATTCACTGCTATTAGCATATTATCGGACTGTTCGTATTGACTTGGGATGTTTCGAAGATTTCAGTTCACAACTGCCGACTGCTCTAATTGACTTCTATTCTTTTCCTACAGACTTCGCGCACTTCGATTCTGATTGTCTATTCTTACGCCCACTTATTTCAATTAGCTCTTACTATTCCTTCCTCCGACTCCAACCTTTTGACTACTCGCGACACCTATCCTCGATTTCCCATTCGTCACTGCTCACTGCTGCTCTTACATTTTTACATTATATTAGACGTACAGTTAATTGTATTGTTAGGGACCTCCTCCGCTAAAAATTAGATCCGCAAAATTATGAAGCTCGGTTCAATTCTCACTGCTTTATTGGTCCTTCCTTAGTATCTATAATTATACAGGCTCGCTCTGATTCGTTCAATTTTGGAAGATTCTATTGGTTGAGAGGGACTAATTTTATAAAATAAATCTTCTCATGTTATAGTAATTCCAGATTCCAAGAACGGACATTCCTGCCATAACTATTCGGAAACTTTTATAATCTGACATCCCCTTCACTTTTGCACCCTTTCAGATTTACCCACAATGAAATCGCAATAGGCCACGTCTCGGCCATAAATAAGAAGCATCTATTTGTTTCTAAAGTCATGTTAGAAACTTGTTGAGGTGTCTTAAATGTTACTGTTAAGAGGGCTATAAAACATATGCTGTCAGCTAAGGTTGACATTTGTAAAAGCGGGTTGAATATCACACAGGTAAACTTAATACTCATATGTAATCACTCTTTGGTTCAACAAGAGCTGAAGATTTTAAAACCTTTTGAATTTGTTGTAGCATGGAAACGTTACATTTTTGAATATGGGTTCTAATTCATAATGGTATTTATTCAACCCCTCTAGAAGTCTTAGAAGTATGTAATAGGAATTCCAAGACATTCTGTACAAATGCGAGTGTATTTGTCGAGCACTCAAACACTCAACCCATCGGAAGTAAGCGGAATGTGTCAAGTAACTTGAACACAAGGGGATAATTAATATTTTCTCTTATTTCGCAGAACTTGATAAAAAGAAAACTCAATTTGCACTTTTCTCTTTGTTTTATTCTTTTGCCCTGCAAAAATATACAGGGAAAAAGCACCACTACTGCTTCAGCAATGTGCAGAAAGCCAAATACTTGTTCAAATTTCAAGAAAACATACCCAACAGTCAAATAATAATAATAATAATAATAATAATAATAATAATAATAATAATAATAATAACATCAAGGTAAGCCCAAATATGACAACGCTGCATTTTCGACTAGAACGCTGGCAGGTTGGCACGTACCAACCGGTAGGAGGCCATACTTACTAGAGTAGTGCGTAAGCACTGATGTGCTCGGTTTTGTTTGACCTATTCACTGTGTCTCACGACCGGTTTCGAATCTCAGACTCGAAAACAATATTCCTTATGGATGTTTCAACGTCAATGCACGCATGGTCTTGAATTAGTAAACATAACTGCAAAATATGGAGGTCTACAAATCATTTTATAAAATGTTTGTGATGGAATTTGTTGTAATATTACGAAAACTACATTTTCTGCATTAACAACGCAAAAATAAACTGACATACAATAACTTATGCAAGTAACCTTTATAAAAGTATGGAATATTAACGTAAAAATACCTAAAACAACGCAATAATTAACTTAATATTTTATAATATTAACTTAAAAATTCTAATTTCAATTTCATTTCTTTTTTTCTAAATTAACATTTTAAGCTGGATCCAATTAACATTTCCTGTCGAATATTAATAGGCTTGCGTAACTAAAATTTCATTCACTGGTACAACTAGTGGCATCATTCGGCATATATGCCATTTTTCACTCCTTAACTCCTTCCTTTTCACTAACTTATATTGATTTCCAAACATCTGTGCTCCTATGACATTTGCTGTTTCTCTCTGCATTCTGGGTTAATAACTACTAATATTGTACATAAAAAAATTATATAGATCTGAGGATTTAAATGGTTTGTTAATTTGACGTGTTTAGGAAAGACAGTACAATATTGCCGTATACAGTCTCATGTTCGGGCTCCGAGTCCGATGTTCGTTTGTTACCATTCAAACATGCAGTGATGCGCGCTACCTAGAGACAGTTTTCCTTGCCTTTGGCCGTCCAGATTCAGTTCTTACATGACTGTTGATTACTTACACCATACGTCTATGCATATGAAGTAGTGTTAAGTGGATGAATAGAATACAAGGGAATTCAGCAAGGCACCATTTTGTTAGTTATTTAGTTGAATTATTGTGGCGATATTTTTCAAGAACAGGATCCGTTTATTTACTTCCTGAAGCTCACTGTGCATTTCACCCGTCATAGTAGTGTCGTTCGTGAAGTCACAAGCAACGCCGTGTGTGACAGTTATGTTAAAGCAGTAGCGGATTGGAGCAAATGCATTACTCCGTTCGGCACCATAACAGAAACGAGCTCTTTTATCACTCAATTAAATAGCAATATTAGTATAGAAGAATGGTAATGCAGTTAGTTAAATTTTATTGGACATTTGATACCTCTTATAAGTTTTCTTCACTTCCTCGTAACAACATTATATGGCAGTCACGCAACAGTAATATTACGATAAAAGAGCGAATGGCATGTAATGTCAAAACCGGATACTACTGTACACTGCTGCTTGGGAGTTAATGCGGCTTTTGCATATAGATCCGACTGTACATTACCGCAGTTTAATTGAAATACTAAGGCTGTGATTATGTTTCAAAGGATTTCCTTGATACCTTTCAAAGCAAACCATCTGAGTAAAACCTTACTTACGACAAGGATGGCGCGGCGTTTAATATTAGTGTAACCTAATTCCAGTTTGCGGACAGGCAGACTTATTATGGCACATGTGCTTTGCCTGACCGTGATATAAATAGAGAAAAGGCAAATGGAACCGCCAACCTGCCACAGTGCAAGAGCGGTACTAGTCGCAAGGTCACAGCTGCCTTCTGACGTTGTTCGAAGTCAATAATCAATTGAAAGTATCTCCAAAGCTACAATCTCAACAGTACATTCAACTTTTGTTTCCAGGGAGATTAGTAGCTTCAAAATATAAGTTTGTGTTCTTCTTTCTGCATTGCAGGGCACAGGTCGTTAAGTTTGTTCCAGCATTTGTTTGTCATATTGTTTCTGCTTCTTCTTTCACACTTCATTTGTGGCTGATCTTAGATATTCTTCCTCTAATACAACAAATAGTACCCAATCTACTTGAAAGCAAAACGTCTCTATGTGTTAATTTCATAAATTAACTCAAAACTTTTCATCTGATGCAATACATCACAAGTATAGGTAGATGTAAATAGTAAAATATATGCCACAATGCTCTTCCTTATCCAAAGATAGCAATTAATTGTGGGAATATGGAGAAATGTCTAATTGTTCATTTTTATTAGAGTGGTTGAGCTTCCTCACTAGAATTGCTGAATGAGCTACTGATTGAAGCATAAGCTCATATCTTTTTTATTCTTCTTTTTCTTCTTCTTCTTCCTTTTTCCACTGTTGATTTGGTTTAATTATGAACGCTGTTTACAACTCAGGTCACCAACATCCTATTCAATTCAGAGCGTGAAATGGCCGATAAATTTTGCTCAGAGGCCTCTTCTTCCAGACTTGAGGTTCTTTTTCGTGCCGTAAATTTACGACACGGGACCCATGGTTTTACTTCTCTTCCAAAGGAAGCTATGGATTTTTACGATCGAAAAAAATACATAAACCCTGACAGGGATTAAACCCATGATATTGGGGTCTACGAGGCAAGTATGGTTAGCACTAGGCTATCAGGACCGATTTTTTATTGTGACAAACGTTTTTATTTGAAATGAATAGCATACAGAAATGAATCATGGCACATTAATTCTTCTTCATTGTCTATTACTCTCTTCCAGCGCTAAACTTTGATAGTAATAGTCGATGTTGTTCTCGAGCTAACCGATGACGAATAAGCAGAGATGCACAAACCGCATCAGCTGATTATAGTTTTCATTGAAAGCTTGTGGTACCCATACACCGGCTTTTTCAACCTTCCCATGGCATGGTTCACTGGTCATAATTAATTACATCTGGTAATTCTCGAGTTGACTGATGTGGACAATCATTGGTTAAAGAGTTCAAAAAGTCTTCACCAAAGCTCGACGGTTTTCCTGAACGGGGCGAATCGCTCACGTTAGAGCATCTATTTTCTTGCCGTGCTTTCCAAATTACATTCTCCCTGTAGACGGCACGAATTTTTCGAGCCGCCTCCGTTGCCTTTGTTCCCCTATTAAATTAAAAATAAAATAAATATCGGTAATATTCCTTCCCCCACTTAACACTTCATCTCATTAGCTCATAAATAATACAAACTTCCTTCAAATCTGAAAAGTTTAAGGCATTTTTATAAGCATAACGCTCCAAATAAAGAATGACAGTTGACAAACGGTAAACAATCTCCTAGCAGCGCAGTGTTGACGAACAAACACGCTAGGATCTTATGCACCAACCCGACAGATTAGCAGATGTCAGAGCAACCAGTGCTCCAGCATTGGTTTTTGTAGTGGTAAGCCCCAGTTTTATTTTTCTTAGCTTTATTTGTTCCTAGTGCAAGTAGTTAACGAATATCGCCGTTTGAATCTTTGTAACAAAGTGTTACTGCTCCATTAGGCTGCAACTCTAGGATACGTATCGCATATTTACTGTCTTTCTTGACTGTAAGTTTATATATATTATTGATAAATTACATTTGTGCTCATATATTTTGTTCAAAAGAATGGTTACAGCTGGTCTTTCACCCAAAGATCGCTGCATATTTAAACTTTCAGAAAATATTTCAGTACAGGCTGCTGCGTTTCATATCTTTTGGTATAACAGGTATGTTATTTTATCATTCCTCACAGAACAAATCTACTTGCGTCAAATCAAGGAAACGGCCGGCCAGTTTACAGGCCCTCTTCACCCAATCCAATGATGTTGAAATATTGGAAGAAAAATCTCTACTGCGTCTTGCATCATGAGCTGGGCACCCATCGTGCTGATACCACACGCTTCTCCTAGTCTGCAACGGAGTGCTCCCTAACACGGTGAAAGCTCAAGTGTTAGGAAGTTGACATGCTTGTTGAAATTCAGTAACTCGTCTATGAACAATGCTTCTATGAGATTATATCTCATTATGCTTACATTTAGCGGTCGCTCCACTTGGCGAAGCTAACAATAAATGTTTCTAACGTTGACTTGTAAACGTTGCTTCGCCCGTGAACAATATACATGATAAAACCGTGTTTCTTGCTTTGACACCTATACGCATAATTGGCACGATTCTGAAAATGACCCATGTACCTCTTCATGGAGACAGGCATGATGACACTTGCTGACTTACCCTTGCAATATCCCGAAAGTTAATGCTAATGGAACTATAGTAACACTAGAACACTACTTTTACTGTCCTCTTCAGGCGTTACACTCTTTTCATAGGTGATTAAAAATATTCTCAAATCCCGGTCGAGATGGTTGATTCTGATTGTGTATCTCTCAACTATATTCTATATTCTCCATACTTTGAGACCGTGTCAGTTTTTTTTCAGAATTTGTAGGTTCTATCCTCTCTATGATGTCTAGTCCGCTTACTTCTATGAAATATCAGAAATTAATAAGTCTTAAGGTAATCCGTATAAAGGAAACAAAACATAAACGTAAGCATTGTCCTCGACAGACAGTAATCTGCAGTACATATTATACAGGGTGGGCATAAAGTAACTAGGCAATGAAAATTGATTATAAATCCTATACTTGTAACGGTAATTTATTGGAATTGAATATTTGTACATTGTTATATGGGAATACAAATGGAAACCTCATACTTTAGTGTGGGCACCTGTGGCATTTACTAATTTCCTCAACTCTTTGTACTTCATTCTGCGGTCGCAGGCTCCTAGTGTCAGATGCTGCACGTAATGAAGTTTCTGCACTGCGTACTGCCTGATTTATCCGGGCTGCAATAAATTATTTTCTTAACGACCGCAACGTTCTCCTCAGTACGGGACGTGGATGGACGGTAACTTCTTTCAACGTTAACCGAACCTGTGGGCATTAGCTTTGAGTGACAGTTCCTTATTGTCCCTGAACGGATTGTGACATTCCCTCCCTTCACAATACGCCACCATAGACAGGCGTTCAGCCGTCTTTGCTATTTTAGCGCATGCCCCCCCCCCCTCTCACAGTCTCCGTCTGTACTTATAACGCCGAATGCTCAAATTCTATTTAATGACGAATATTAGACACTATTTCCATTATGATTGCATTGACATTAACAAATCTACAGTCATTAGTTAAATTTAAATTTAAAATTCTTCTACCTCTTATTTCATTTGGTAAAATTTTCAACGTTCTTCACATATAGGACATGTCTCCTTAGTGTATCTATTTTTTAGTCCACTAAAATTTTTATTCCAGTTCTAAACCTGCAATCCTTCCCTTCCATAACTTATCACAAATTTCAATATATCTTTCTCTTCCCCACACATTTTTAGTGTTCTATATAATTTCAGATATATTTTAGTATTAAGATTTGCCCATATTTTCTGATTTTCAATATCCTTAGTTCTTATTCTTATCTCTTTCCAAAATCCTTTACCCAATCTTTCTCCCTCGTACCATACTAACACCATGCCTGCTTCTTGTAGAATATTTTGGATTTCTCTTCCCTTAATTTCTTCATGGGTTACGAAACACTGTTTAATGATATTCTCCTCTTCTAGTCTCCCTGTTGTAAATAGGAAAATTGGAAAATAAATCCTAAAGCTCAGAGTATAGGAGCTCTATAAATTATTTTAGATCCGTAAATTGTGGCAAGTCATCTAAAGATTTTAATACCTGTAGGTACAGCAATGATTATAGTAGCTCCTGTTCTACACCAATTTTTCAATACGCTTTCTATGACCTTGCTTTTATAGCCCAATCTTCCTAGTTCCATTAGGGCAACCTCGTTAGGCGCTAGGTTGTATAGTACCGTACTCTCGAAGCCGGCACCCTTTCACGAACCCTTCTAGACAATTACGTCATTCATTCCATCTAAGTCGCGGTAAAATCGGAATAAATCTGATCACCCAGTATAACCGTAGAGTCCCAGATCTGCATCAGACAACTCTAATGTCATGTAGTCGATGTTAACGAGAATTAAATAATTAAGTAAATGACGTAATTGCATGATATATATAATATAAAATAAAAATAAAGTAATACTATTAACAATGTAACAAATTAACAGTAATTATAATAGTAGAAAAGGATAAAACACTAAGAGAAAATCACACTTGAGATCGCTATATTTCGAACTCGTGGAGTCCTTCTATGGCAAGAAGACAAGTATTTTTACTTTTATTATTACTGTTAGTTTGTTACATTGTTAATAGTGTTACTTTATTTTTATTTTTCATTTATATATATACATATATGAATTGTGTGTATGAGTGACCAGTGCCGAAGTGCAAGAAATGAGGAAATGCTAGTAACCTAGAAGCTGTTGGAAATATAAATAGCAGCAACTTGGATCTTCCGCTCCGTTTTGTGAATATTTATCTTCGATGATGTAAGGCAGACTGAACCACAGCCAACAGATTCCAGCCTTTATGTTCGGACGCCGCGCATCTGCATCAGTCAGCTGAGGCCCCGATTCGCGTAAAAAGAATAGGACGGCTAGTTCCTCTGAAGAAAAGTCTTGAAAAAGTACGACAGCAGCAATGAATGGTGAAATGAGTAAAAAAATATATAAAAATTGAAATTTTAATGTTGTGTATTTCAGAGGTAGAATTTAATTATTATAGGATATTGGCATTAGGCTCGTGTTACTTATTAGAACTATCCAAGCAAACATGTCCATTTTATCATGGTAGTTTTATTGTAAACATTTTTGCTTCTGTTTCATTAGTTATACATGTAATTTATATAAAATTGTGTAAGTAAATAATATTTAAACCGCATCAGACAGTTGGTCTAAGGTATAAGATTCGGAAGATTCGATCTTCGATCAACAATGTCATTAAATCTATCAGCGGAAAGTCAACTGAACACTACCGCAGGCTTAAGTGCTCTGTCAATAGATATTGTTATTAGACTATTATAGTAAAAGTGGCAGTAAATAAGAAGGAAAACTACATATTGCGCTTTACTGATATTCAAGAGCTGTGAGATTGTGGAACAAGTTTAAGGGTATTAGCATGAACTATTTCATTTTACCTATTTTTCTGTAATATTTGTAGGATATTATTCATTAAATAAATTTACATCTTATAGAATATGTTACAAAACAGTTTTCCATGATTTAGACTAGGCTCATCATTTTACATCGATTTTAAATTGCAGAAATGAAATATTTTTAAAATTTTGCCTTTGGCGCATTTTAAAGGGGATTTCTCTCACTGGCTGACAATAGTTGCTTAACAGAGGCTTATGCATGTCCAACATTAGATAAGACTATATCTAATGTTAATGATATTCAGGTCTTTCACTGAATTATACATAACTGGCGAGACTATTTATTTAGAACTAATGTCCATTTGGACTGCCTGTGTTCTGATGATTGAACGTTACTATAAGTTCCATTTTTACTCAGTTGTGTGCAGATTTATGCTAATAATTTGGTGCTCTTCTCCATCGTTACGTAGCTTTCTCTATTGTCCATGATAAGTGGGGAGATATATTTTGCTATTTATTTAAAATAATAAAACATTTTCGCAACAAACTATTTCTTCTTTGCTTCTAAAGTGACTATGACATTTAATATTTATTAAACATTAAAAAAAAACATTTATCATATAATTAGTTCATTCAATTAAATTATTAAGCAACAATAATCGGACAGGAAATGAAAGATTTGGAAAGTGCACAGTTTCATCAACAAGTTTCTCCTGATAACAATAAGTAAAATTAATGCCTTAAAGTGGAAAAACTCACTTAAACGTAGCTTCTAATCGTACAAATATTATGTGACAATACTTTATGCAATTCACATCACATTAGCGCAGGACCTCGTTGTTGTCCTCGGGATACCACGTGCACATGTCTGGCACTGATGTGGTACCCTTTCACATATTTGATGCCTTCCCAAACTCTGTCAAGTTCAGAGTTTCCCGACAATGACAGGAGCATGTATTACATTGCTGTCATATAGTCTTGCCGTTCCGTGTGTATCGCTTTACGTCAGGCCCTATGCTGTCGACAGCATCTTTGCCATGTACAGTGTTTAACTCAAACCCTTCCGTCACTCTTTCATAAGAGTAATGTTTACAAAATTATATTTGGGTTTAAATTGGGCTCAACAAACCGGAAAATATCTGCAGTGTTTTCGTGTTTGCGTTCTTGAAATACAGCTTTTCAAAATGGTCTCTATAACACCGGTCATCTGCAACTACTGCTTAACTTTCACACTTTCCATCAATATCACATAACTGCAGTAAATAAAACTTAAAGGTTTCTCCTGTGAGCTTGCTACATCTCATCTTGATATTGGTATGAATTTATCAGAAGAGTTTTCTTTCGCTTCATTAAATGTAGCATGGGTTTGTTTGTTTATGAAGTAGTTCAAAAGAACATTTGGCAGCTACATTTTCAGCCAGCTCACAATTTCATGAGATTTTCCAGAAGAACAGATAACTCAAACTTGTTATTGTTCATCATAAAGGATGAGAAACACATGCACATGAATATTTGTATTGGGTTTGAATATGTTTCATATTTAATTAGGACGGCTGAGGTATATTTATTCCTTCTTGTATGTGAATATCTTGGGAATTAGTATATATTTCGGTGCTAAGAGCACATTTCGTGCATGTTTATAATTGTTTTTGTTGCAAACACTATTTTTAATTTTCTAACTTAAAGCAGAGTCATCTTTGCCTAAGGCAGAAGTGTAACCAGCAGTCTTTATGTTATTCATTAATTATACTACCCAGGAGGCGGTTGTATGGAAATATTTGTAAATTAATTTTTAAAAAATACTCAAAATTTGCTTGCTTTAAGACCAGATTAAAGATAATCCATACTTGAGCACGGTGAAAAGTTTGCATTTTGTCAGCTATTCAAAGACAGGTGTGTATATTTTTTGTACATTTTAATGGCTAGGCTAGGTTAAAAAATCCTTTCCCAGTTTATCATTTCATTCCATGTATCATTAGCGTCCATCACCTGTAATGCCTTAGTAGTTAAAACAGGCGTTAAACACTATTTAAAAGATATAAAAAACTCAGCACTTTTTGTGCAATGGCATCAAGAACTCTTACATTTGTAATTTCCTCGGTCACATTCAGACATTGCCATTAACTCCTCCATAAATATGTAAATGGGTATCGATGACAGAATCAAAATTTGAAAAATATTAATGAAACCTTACAGATACACTATGAGGAACATCATTATGTGGCTTAATATTAAATAAGTTTGAAGACACGCATCAAAGCTGTTCTTAATAAATAGACAATAAATCTTCTTATATGAAAATGTATAACTGCAAAATTATAATATATTTTATTTGCTTTGTGACAATATATGCTATATTCACGTAAATAGCAGCGCTGTAAGAGATCACGTGATGCATAAACAAGAGCATCAGTAGCGAAATAGAAATATAAAGAACATATAACAAAGTAGATAATTTAGGAAAAATGATTTGGCTCCCATCTGTTAACAACTGTGCCGATTTACAAACATCAAAGCTTTTAATAGATTTTTTTCATGTTTAATGACCCTTTTTACTACTGAAGATGCACAGGCGGCGGACACTGATAATAAATAATAAATTGGGAAAGGATTTTTGAAGGAACGAAAAGTTCCAGGCCTAAGATTAAGATACCTCTCTGACATTTATCATTTATAAAGACTGAGAAAAACCTAGAAAAAATCTTAGTTAAGGAGAGCAGTCCTGGTGGGAATAGAACCCCAAAGCATTAAGACCTCGACCAGCCATTGTGATTTTTAGTAGATTGTAGGAGGAGTAATAACGGCAATGGAACTTAATTTAAAATTTCGTGAGTGCTGTGAGTCGAATACACCTTTTCACAATTTCAGAATGTTCATGCTTTTTCTTTGTAATTTAATAAAGCACATAATTTACATTTTGAAGCCATGAGAAGCTGAATCTTATGATACCCAACATAATAATAATAATAATAATAATAATAATAATAATAATAATAATAATAATGGGTAATAATTTTCCTTGCAGTAGTAAGGCTGCCATTTCATTTTTCAAAACTTGCCAGTCTAAATAACTACTTATTTAAAATACATTTAATTTAAACAAAAATAATTTCCATTTTGAGCGAAGCGTTTAAAACCAATATTGAATATATTTTAATCCTTCACCCCAGGCACTTCTACTTCCGTCCTACACTAAATTTTGAACTGTTATCATATATTTTGTTTTCTATCGCTCTCTGTGAACCTAGATTTTATTATTGTCTTTTTGAATTTGGACAGTAAATTAGTTGTAAAATAAAAACACATTTATTTTGGGGAGCATAGCGCTATTATTAAATTAAATTCTCAAAGGTGCTTTCCTTTGTTGACAGACATTAATAGCATCTATTTTTGAACCCCCTGAATCTTCTGCACTTCCTTTTAGAGTATACATTTTTTTAAAAACAGTTTATTACCACAAACCAACCATTATATTAAGTGCTCAAGTTATTTGTACTTTTGTTATGTCTAAATTGAAACAATAATAACAATTCAGATCTCCAGGCAATGATAGAAAACAAAAGATGCGATAACAGTTGAATTCCCTTCAAAATTTAAGTATCACAAGATAAGGTTATCATTGAAATTTAAAAGTAGGAGACTGGATTTGAGGGGTTAAACCAATAACGAAATCAATGGTTGGTTTTAATTTTTCTCCTTTACATTTAATTGACGTGTTTTTGTTTAAATTAAAATTATTTTGAATGGGCAGTTATTCAGACCGACAAATTTTGAAATAAAAGCCCTGTATGTGCTTTCCATTTAATGCTATGTTCTCTTTATAACTTAGTTGTTGGCTTTTTCTTTTTGTTTTTGTTTGTTTGTTTATTTAGCTCCCTCTTTATACCTGTAATTGTTTAAAGAACTCGAATGAAGTGTGTTATATGAACTATATAAAAAAGAAAGGAGAATTGTGTGAAAGAGGAGTATATGGTACAGAATGGATAATAGGTTGTAGGAGTTGCGAGTGTTGATAAACTTCAATTCATAATAACAAGATCAAAGGTTGATGTTCTGTTGTAATTGGTATGAATTTATGGCTTGCTCCAAAGATTTCATCCTGTTATTTTTAATGTAAAAGAGAATTAAACGTGTGTATTAATAGATGAGGTCTTGAAACTCAAAGAACCTGTAGTGGTCTTATTTTCTTGAAAATATGTTTACAAAAGTCAGAGTAATATATGTAAAGTCTTGAAATCATCAAATTCATTCAGAAATCCTTTGATATTTCATCTGCATGACAAGGAAGAAGTGCAATATACTTGTGTCCTTGTTGTTTTACCGTATTATTCCATCCTTGTTTAGGATAGCAGCCTCTTCACGCTCAAATCATAATCAATGGTCATCTAAATGCCCGAATGTGAACCGTTAAGCCTATGCAAAACTCATGCTGATAAAACATACAAAGAACATCAAGCCGATACTTGTATAAGCTACCGTACAGGCTCCTTTGAAATGTTTATGGAGGTGGAGGAGATGGAAATAATCTGTAACACGAGATGTATTTTCATACCAGTATAATCGAAATAATCCAAGATATAAAACAACATGGAACATGTAATATTGAGAACAAGAGCACAATAAGGTTCCATGTCACTTTCAGGATTTATATTAGAATAAAATTGGCGTTCATTATCTTCGTTTCAGAAACTGAGAAAAGCAAACTTTTTATCCGTGGAATTAATTTAACAATAACTGGAATATCCATGAAAATGGCATATTTGTATACGCTAGCATGGCTCTGGATACCCTAATGTCTGTGTTTTAAGGTGCTCGGTACTAAAAGAAAGAGGAAAAAATGCACATATCTTCAGAAATCGCAGTGCACTCATGCTTCCAAAATTGTTGCCGGAAATTATATAAGTAAAAGTCTTAAATTTCTAGTTCTCCAAATTAAATATATATATATATATATATATATATATATATATATATATATAGAATCAATCTCTGAGCTCATTCAATTACCTAATGCTTTGCAACAATTTTTTTTTCACAGATATTAAATATTTAATGAACAGTTCTGCACGCTTGCAAATACAATGTTGCTTATTTAATTTTTAGATTCCATAGAAATATGATAGATACAAGTTTTCTTTTGGTAGCACTGTAAATAGCGTGTTTCAAGTAGTAATAGTAGTAGTAGTAGTAGTAGTAGTAGTAGTAGTAGTAGTAGTAGTAGTAGTAATAGAAGAAGAAGAAGAAGAAGATACATCACATGATTTAATTCTTGCAGCTGTTACAAAATGTTAACTGTTATTGTTCACTTTCTGTTCTAAGATTAAGATATTTTTGAGCTTGGTTTTTTTTTTTTTTTATATTTCAAGTGCAGCCTAAAACGAAAAAGAATGTGTGAAAATACTACGAGTTGAAATAAAATAGAGGCACCATGTCGCCACGCTGTTAATGAACATGTGACGGTATGTTGCTCTTCTCAGCATGTCTAGAGAAATGCATAGCTGTTCAACACACTCAGCGTCACAGTGCACTATCTGTAGAAGAACGAATACGAAACTGTCGAGTAATGATGTAAACATGGACCGCCCTAAAGTAAGTGAGCAGTGTACACGGATTAAAATTGGGGCGACACGTGTTAAAATCGTGAGGGAATGTCATACAGGTCCGCAAGAATCTGTGACAGTGAAACTTGACCATATCGAACGGTGGTCCGTGAGATGTCAGACTTTTGACATTTATGTCGTATTGTCCTTGAAGCGCACTATGTTGCTTTGATTCAATCACTGCTGGAGGTGGATCATTGATGAACAGTGAGGGAGTTTAGCCGCGGAAGTCAGAACAAGCCACACTACAGTGTTACAGTAGGGCAATCCTATTCAAACATCAATAAAAACGGCTTAGTTACAAATGTCCATTGTCTTCCAGAAGCGTGACAGCGGGTAATAAACGTGGTAGGGGGATTACATTAAAGAAATGTAAAAGTCTTCAAATTATGAGATAAATCGTTATGTGTTTCCATTACTTTCTTTCCAATCCTCATATTTCAGAGAGTATTTTCAGATTCTGTTTCTTCACGTATATAATTTATGATTGGCTTGGAGAGTTTAGACAAGGGAGAAGATGAACAGTGCGGAGAGTATCCAGAAACTGTAAACACAGATGAAAGCAATGCCCATACGAAAGCAAGATAAAGAACAATTCATTAGCGACCCATAGAAAGACAACCAGGAACTCTGAGAACAACTTGAATTTAAATTATAATTAACATTCAGGGACGCTATTCCTCTCAGAAGAATAAATCATTTAATTGGCTGGTTCTATACATAGATAAATGAAATACAATGATATAGTAATTGCTTGTACGTTGAGTACAACTTGATCATATTGTTCCAGCTTCAGTTGTATAAATAGAAAGACAATACAAATTAAAATGAAGAAAACCAAATTAAATGTAAAATGTAGCTAGAAGTTACCTATCTTATGTACAGTGTGTCTCAAAATTAGCGCGTCAAAGGGTTTAGTTTATTGCTGTTGTTTTCCATGTGGAACGCACAATAGCCATGTAATTTTGATAGCTGATGCCTCAGTTACATGTAAACCTTATACTTTGTAGAGATACCACAGAACCTAACAGAGGTTGAGAAATATTTTTATCGCTGGCATCCTGATATTTGCAAGTTATTCCATCAAATTGTGCACAGATTGCTGAGGACAATATTTTGGTACTCAACGCCAAAAGAAGATGGACTCAAGTCAGCCACCAATGAAGATCGTCAAGCAGATGTGATTGCTACAATTATAGGAAGCCCTGTCACTACGTGGTCAGGAAGATCGGCGTCAGTAAAGATCCCGTTAACTATAGAAGTCAGCACAAGCTTTTCCGCCCTTATAAATCGCAGCATAACAAATCACAATCCTCAAACGTACAAATCCAATGTCCTTCAGAATGTCACGTTCCTGACGAATTCTTTTTAGATATTCATGCCCACATACAAAATTCCCCACAAAATCCTCATTAAATGCTACTGTCCAAAGATCCAGGCACTTAAAGGGTTACGGTATGGTGTGGTGTTTAGTTTGACATCATTATGAGTGCTCATTCCTTAGATGATCGTGTCAATCAACACACCTTTGACCACGTACTAGCATTGTAATGAAATATTTAAATAAACTACAACTTAAGTAACGGTAAAAAGTGTGCTATAACAGATGGAGCAATAGCATATTATTCTTAATCGGTTCGCCAAACATTAAATAGCATTTTTGAAAATTTTGGATTGGATGAAGTGGTTCTAACACTTGGCCTTCACTTTCGACTATTTAGTTTTCCCTGTGGACTACTTGAAACAAAGGACATTTTATACAGCCCGAAACGCTGGACTTTTTGAAAGAAAAAATGGCCGTCATACAAAATATTCCTCCAGCTAAACTTTTGACGGATGATACATTGGATCATGTAAGACACTGCTTTCGAGTGAACAGAACACGTCTTGAATAAATGATCTTTGTAAACAAAAGCTCAAGGTTAATAAAACAAAATAAATTATTAAGTAAATAAAATTAAATAATCACAGAATTTCCTATTTTCGTATTTGGATCTCTTTTGAGATAATGTATTTAAAATGTGTTGTTATAGAAACCAGGTAGAGATCGTTGCACATATGTATGTAAATTTTATTTAAAAATAATAGTTTTTCTCTTTTGTTCAGCAACATTTAAACATGAGCATATTTAATTTACTCTTTGTGTAATATCATATTCAATCCACGGTGTTATTTTGGGGTATTTCTTTCAAAACTTGCACTTACATATTTCTCATTTAGCATATTTTAGATACATGCTAATAAATAATACGTATCTACACAGGTAGTTTATAAACGTTTATTGCCTTTACTGCCCTCTTTACTTAATTAAGTGGATAGTACGCTTTATTTAGAAACACATTCAATAGACATCACATATTTAGGCATTAATTTCTCTTTAAGTTAGTCGCATCACACGTTTTGTCCAGTAGGGTTATACAGATATAAATATTCCGAGGTCAAAAGATATAAACAGTTGAAGGCATGTTAAGTCAAAGTTCTGCATGATACAGTGGCACTAAGATACATAGCCAGTAAACCTTACCCATAATACCGCAGACTCCTGATCCTGATAATGAGATTTAGCAGTCATAGCCATCCTCCATGGACTACTGGCAGACGAGCACTGAGCCGGTCTCCCGCATTACCAAGTCCCGTAAGATCACTTCTCCTGCCCCCTCTCGTCTTCGTTCGCCCACATCGGAGCCCCTCACCGACAGCTTTCAAAATATTCGTATTCAATGCCCTTATTCTCTCAGCTTAAGGACAATACGTAGCAAAACAAGGAAACAAGAAGCAGCAAACGTCTTTTAGAGGAAAGAAACCATGTAACAAACGTCGTTGTTAACAGAAGTTCTTTTACAGCAGTATATATAGGATAATCTGTTGGGTATGGATAATATTATATATTATTATTATTAAACCTAATATGATAGAAGGAGGCAATACCTGCTGGTAACAGTTCGCTTAAAAGATGGGAGTTTTAGTATATGGCAAGAATGAAAATCAACAACGCATAATGACAAATGAAAATCTTAAATGATTGAAATGGTTACTACAAATCAACAGCGAGCGCTATGACTCTTATTTGGATATGTTGCAGTTGCTTCTGTTGCCACAACTTGATGAAGACAACAATATGAACATTGTACTCCAGAAAGGGTAAATCCCTTTACTGGGCTTGGGAGATTCGTCATTTTTTAAATAAATTAAAAATTATTCAAGCTTTCTAAAAAATCACCCCTCTGATGTTAACAACGGACATGGGCTGAATACAGTAACCATGCTTGCATTCTAAACCCAAGATCGCGAGTTCAAACCCGGCCAGGACCGATGGATTTTTTCGGGCGTAAAAATCGTAAGTATGGCTTCCTTCGGAAGGGAAGTAAAGCCGCGTGTCCCGTGTCGTACATTTACGGCACGTAAAAAAACCTCAAGCCAGAAAGAAGAGACCTCTGAGCAAAATTTTCCGGTTGTTTCACGATCTGATTTGAATGGGACGCTGAGATGTTAAAAAGCGTCTGTAAATAAACAAAGTCAACAATGGGATCAATTGCATCACCGTCATGAGATGTGCAGAGTGCGCAATGGAGGCCACTTAACGTTCTGAGGAATCTCCCTATTTAAATGTTGTATACACCAAGTATCAAGACATAATTTACAGTGCTTTCATTTTATACTTACCAAACGGATCACCCTACATTTATCGTATATGAACGTTACATTAAGAAATTTATTCAAACTTTTAGCTTGAAGGAGGGATGAGAGGATATGTAACAAACTGGAAGTTTAGTAAGGACATGTTCTGCCCACGTGAACAATATTTCTTAAAGCTGATTCCTACTCTAATTTTAAACGCGCATAAAGGCACAGCTGGCGTAGTTATTTGGGACGACTAATGAACTGAGTTAGTGACATAGAAGCGTCCGCTAAGCATTTACATTGGCTGATATCAAATGTTCACCGTGACCAAACTCAAAGGAAAACTGCATCCAGTCAAATTCAATTTGTTGTCTTTAATGACATCGTTTGAATTGTTTTGGCAACTATACAAAACCTATCCTGGAGCCCTGCTGGCAAAAGGCCCGTTACTCTCTTACTATTGATAAAGTATTAATTGGGAAGTCTAAAAACTTGCACGGGTGGTCTTAAGCATTAATCATAATTAGCTTCTTCCGTCCATGTCTTAGACCAAGGGTCTGTTCCTATTTCTTATGCATATATTTGGATATCATGTGCTATACTTCATGTAAATTTTGTATTTTGATCCAGCTGTATCCTTTATAAATCAGTTTCTTCATGCGGGAATAGCATCATCGATATACATGTTTCAGAGTTCAACCGTACAAATTCCAAGGATGGTAGAGGAAACGTACACAAATATTTGCAGTTAAGGAATCAATGGACAAATTGTGACACTGGGTGTTAATGGTAATGAATTAGTTTTAACGCAAACTATGTTCAAAACTTTAAGCAGTCATTAAGATGCATATCAAAGACATGGGTGGGCAATGTTGTTTTGGTAATAATTTGCCTCCAAAAAAATAGGCAGCCACCGATAACACTGTAGTGCATTTTTGAAGCCAGTTGCCATTGCACGTTTAGCTCAGTTAGCATTGAGCTTTACAAACAAAACAAAGTCAGTTCAAGTCCCAAGTCCCCCCTTTACCCTAACATGTGCAACTATTTTTTTTTTTTATTTTCAGGCCCGCTGATAACATCTTTCAAACTGCTCTACTACTTTTCATGTATAAATATGTACTGATAATGAATTATCTGCTTAATTTGATTGCGCATGCTCAAACGCGCGCAGTGTCTACTTCACTAAAGACGATTACACGCTACTCCTGTGGAAGAAATAATTAGAGGACGACAGATGTAACCTCTGCGGGAGATTCAAATGTTCCTGTACCTTGCTTCTCCATTTAAATGAAAAATAGGCGATGCTGATATGACAAGAAGTTAGAAAAGTTTCAAATAAGAAACTTTAAAAAGTGTCATAAAGTTATAGGGTTGTCTGTAATTACTTGTGTTTCTGTTACTTTTTATTGAAGCTAGAAATCCTTAAAATTTAACCCGGAATCTGAGACCTTAGTGACAAAAACAATAACCTCTATTAGATAATCTTTATTATTAATACAGATAAAGATATTTGTGATATTTTAAATCTCAAAGAATAGCTCTTGATATGATCATGCAATAAAAGCTATGTATAGTTCTGCTCCAACAACTTTCTAGCATACTTTTATATTTAAATGAAGTCCTTGCACAGAAGCTCGCTTGGGATTAAGCCTGCCTGTCCCGAAGGACACCACTAACGAACCTCGCCGCCCTTTATTTTGATTTCCGAAACCGTTAACACCACCACGGGTGGCCGAGATCGTTGAGGCGCGGACTCATGAGCGGGAGGTCTGGAGTTCGAATCCCGCCAGGACTGTACTCTCTGACTGAGGTTTTTTCCAGGTTTTCCTCAGTCCTCATAAATGTTAAATGCCGGGGAGGTACCCTAAACTTAGATCTGGAACGTTTCCTACCTTAAAAAAATTCTTTCCCAATATATCATTTCATCTCATGTATCACCAGTGTCCATCACCTGTGGTGCCTCAGTAGTAAAAACCGGCGTTAAACATGATTTAAAAAAAAGAAAAGAAACCGGAATTCGCTGTGATTTATTATTATTAGTCTATTTCCAAAACCTACACTTTCGGAAAATTTTCACTCGAGTGTAGAGGCCGAAACCCGCATTATCCAGATAAGAAAGCAGACACTCTGATCAAAACCATACATGTATTTGTTTTAATTATATATATTAAAATATGACTCTCATTTCTTTCAACATACATTTCCGTTTCAAATTAGACCGTCCCAAGAATTTGAAACATATAACAGAAGGAATGTGTTGACAAACTATTGTATTTTATTGTCTTTACCCTAAATGTGGTTTTCACGCAGCACTTTCAAGTTTTCACCGAGAGTGCCTATAATGAGTCAGTATTTATGGAGTCAATTTTTAGCTAAACTAAAACTGTCAAATTTTTCTGAATTTTTTTTTAATTTTGCCTGATGAATTGGGCTTTTATTCGAAAAGATTAATTTGTTTGTCAACAAATTAAATTCTATACTTTCTTACACATTTCTCTGTAAGTTTCTTTCATGTGTCGCCCAGCCTTAGGGTCACATTTGATGAACTATCTACTATACTAAAACTGATTCTCAAAAATTTAAGTATCTAGAGTGATGAAGCAGACTTATTATAAGCTATATTCATTCATTGATCTTTTTCCACGATGAAAAACTTTTTCCCAAATCAGGCAATTCCTTATTAGATTCATACGCGGTCTCCCTATGCATAGTGTAGAAAAGAATTGAACAAAGACATTGCATGAGTCACATTGAAACTTGTCACGACATGCCTTGAATCAAAACTCTTTATTTTTTCAGCTCATGATATAACAACAAAATTACTGAACACGCAAACCTTTCTTCTGTTTAGTTAACTGTCATAACTATGCATTGGTATTTTTAGCCCTAACACAAGCAATAAGCCACCGCCGGCAGGTAAACAAGAATTGATGAACGACAGGAGAGAGGGTGATTTGTAGCTCGTGATCTGTTGTGCCCCTCCCTTCCCCTCCTACAGTGCATACCAACATTCCGGTTTTAGTGCTTAGAAATACCGATGCCTAGTGATAGCTGAAGCACGATGAAATAGTGTGGCCCCCAGCTGATATGCAACCTCTCTAACTTACATGTGTAGCAGACAATGCACTGGGCGATACTTGTCATTTTCTTGCTGGTGAGCGAGATGCTTTTGGTCTCTATACTAAGAACTTGAAATTGAACGTAGGAAATCTGTCTCATTTATAACACTTTGACATGAAAATAAGTGGAAGCTCTAAAGCTAGTTATGAAGAAAACGTTGTATCATTACGAAGGCATTGTCTTAACAAGAAGCACTTTAGCATAAGACTTATCAAAGTTTAATTTAATGTAACATTTTTACCGTTTGAGATGAGAGAGATTCGTGGTTTCGTTTTAAAGTTTCATTTTTCTTATTCACTTAATGTTCTAAATATGGCTAGTTGAGAAAACGATTTCTATACATAAATTAACCCCTATACAGTTGGCGATTAAACTAAAAGATTGGGTCATAAATAATCATAGCATAATTAGTCTCCTCTTAAAGAATAAACTTCGCACAGTAGAGAAATCTTATCTTAGATCAGATGAGAGGGGTTCCTAGTTCCATACTTGGAGGAGGACACGGTAGCTCACTTGGTTAGAGTGTCAGCACGGAAGGCTGAAGGTACATGGTTTGAATCTTGATTTTTTCCAGCTAATATCCCACTCATTATTTCTATATTTTATTTTTGATGAGGTCGTCCCAGCCATACCCTCTGTGACGAAACTTCAAGCATCTCCTGTGGGTGTTCTATGGACTTGGTAACACCGGTAATTTTATAGTTACATGTGGTTGCAAGAAAAGCTTTATTGTTCAATATATTGTTGGATTCTTCCCGTTCTGAAGGTTGTAAGGGTTTTAGGATGCCACGTTCAGTGGAGAACCCAACGCTTGTTGAGTTCTGGTGTTGCTTGTTCTAATCAAATGTATGTTGCTGCTTATATCTTAAGAGATTAAACAAATATGCGAGAGCAACTTCATATGTTTAATTTAATTGAACATATCAGAACAAACAGGAACAGTTTCAACAATACTTAGGATGGCTTCAAAAAGAATAAAAGGATGTTTTCAATGAATACCAAGAGGTAAGCGGGATGTCGTTGGTGCGATCACCAATGGTCTGCTCAAAAACATGAGGTCGCTATGGCATGGTCTCGTGCACGGAAGTCTGCGGTTTGAATCACGTTAGGACCGTTCTCTCTGACACTTTTGTTCCAGTTATTTCTTAATTCTCATTGGAGATAATTGCCAGGAATGTATCTTACTTAGGCCTGTAACGCTACCTTCCTCAAAAAATGCATTCCAAATTTATCTTTTCATCTCATGTAGGAAAACGGGCATTAAAAGCCTACCTTGGGCTTGAAGAAGACAAAGATTTTCACGAGCAGCGTACAGAGTTCCCCTGAAATTAGGGAAACGTTTAATGAGACTCTTCAGCTGATGAAACTGTAGCTTATCTCAGTATTCGTCTTACTCAGTGTTGTGTCAGATATATCAAATATTCAAAAGCAATTGGAGTTCTACAGATAATTCGTATTAAGGATCGCTCTCGGCATCAAATGGCAATGCTCGAGTTAATGTAATGACCGAGAGAGTTAAGAAAACATGAAAAACCAGGAATGTGTCGCATTGTTGTAAAGTTTTTTCCCCATTCCTGATGATCGAACAGGACAATCCACCCCGCACCTATCCCTATTTGTGACTGCTACGAGAAAATGAAAATATATTCCTAGTTTCAATTCTGTGTAATTTTGTATTTTTAAACTTGAAACTAATTCAGAAAGAACGACATTCTACATCATTGGGGAGATAAAAGAAAAGTCATCGGTGGAGTAAAAACGTTCTGGAGCCGCTTTCAAAATGGAAACGCTGTTCAGTGAGATATATCAACAGGGAATTTTTGCATTAAGATAAACAAAAATTCCACCCAAACTGACAAAACAAAAATCTCATAAAGAATAACTATCAATTTAAAATTTAAGGAAGACTAGATTCTGCTCACCGCATTAATTAAATAATCGATGACAAGAGATGATATTCCCAAATGAAATAATGAATCACGGTAATAAAAGGATATCAGCAGAAAAAATCCACAAGACGACCTAGAAAAATCTTGTAGATTATTATACTGATGATGCTTTGACGATAATTGAAGATGGTGTTAGTGAACCAACATGATTACTCTTCAGTACAGTGATTTTCGCAAAGTAGCGGAGGTTTAGTAGTCACAGTAAGGTTATTTCTTTTTTAATTGCTTATTTGTAAAGAAAGTTTTGATTTAAAAGAAAAATTATAACCATTTAATGATAGTTTGTTTCAAAAAATTGTGTTTTTGCATAATTACAGAAAAAATAACGCAATAAATTGATGACTGAGAAAGAAAGTTTCATTCTTTCTTCTCTCTCTCCCTAGCTCATTTGCTTTAATGAACAAGTAATCAAAAATATAATGTTTTGAAGTTCTGTAAGATTAAAAGTAAAACAATTTTTCGACGAAATGTCAGAAATATACATTAATTCGCCATTATGGAAAACTCTAACATCCATGAATCGTTATTTATTTTCTATGCTGTGAAATTAAAGGACCGTATTATGTTTATAGTTAACAGTGCGATATTTACCTGAAAATAGCATTATATTGCATGTATTTCAACATACTTTAAGAGGAGAATCAAAATGTTAACAGCCTCGCCCTTCAGTTGATCAAACCAAGTTGTTCAAATGTATGTTGATGCAAACGATTTGGCCAGTGTTATCTTTCCTAATACGGAAGCCTTTCACAACCTGCTTTCATGTTTTAAAGTTTGAAAAGTTTGTTTTATCGTGCTGTTTGTTTTAAAAGTTTTATATTATTTTAATGGATATTGCGGTTTTTATAGTTTGTTGTTACTTCACTGATTAATACCACATACACAAAAAATAGTGACGCCTAAAGGTACGATCATTATTGTGCCTGGAGCCTGTATGCAAACAACTTCAGAAAATGTAAACTTCTCCTGAATGAAACCAACAATGCAGTAGTGAGATTAGGGCTACGTAGAGGCTCAGACAACGGTGCAGGTGACGGGTTCCACGTCCAATTCAACGATGTGGAACGTCGTTAGTCACGGACTATTACGACAAAGTGTGCCGGTGCATCATCTTGTTAGAACCAGATGATATTTATGAAGCCTGTTGCTTGCAGCTGCGGTTGTATCCAGGAAGATATGACCCATGATTTACCGATCCTTGAAATAAACAAGGTTGAAAGAGATGGCTTGCATTCATAACTGTTCACATCATCATATATGGAGGATTCTGTTGAATTTCTGATAGAAATGGGAATTCGCCTTAACTTTGTTCTACCTTGCACGTGTTGGAAATGTTTGAAGGAACAAGGCACGTCCAGTCTGGCGCCTGTCAAGATCCCCTTTGTTAATTTATTAACAGTCGCAGTGCGGAAACATTTAATTTATAAGTCTTTTTTTCATGTGGTCGCGCATTGTTGATCACGACACTTGCAGCTCGGTGGCACGCTTTCGTTGATCATGACACTTGCAGCTCGGTGGCACGCTTTCTGGTTGATTTAATTAGCGATTGAGCCAGCGACTCAGCGACGGCAGCACAAATTTCCTGAATGGAAAGTTTTCCACTTTTCTTCGCGCCTTTAACACATCCCGCACTGAAAGCTTTTTCCCTTCACTTCAACAAATTACTTCTGCTCGATTACACCTAACCAAAACCCGCTATAAAATTCTGCATGATCATACACTTTTTTCGATATGAGTCCGTTCACAAGTCTCTCCTCTAAACTAAAAACACTCGTCATGTACTCTTGGCATTTGTTAATTTTTTAATTATTATATTTTATTTCCTAACAACATTCATATTGTGTTTGTGTTTTGTTTAAAGTCAATAATGGACTTATCACACGAGTATAATCCGCACATAAATTTCATAAATTTATTCATAAACATAGCAAAATAAAAGGTTATTGTATATGTATTGAAAAAGTTTACCCTACTGTGTATGAAATATTTCAGTTCAGTGTAATAGAAATTAATGACTATTATAAATCTTGTGTTTGTTAACTTGGGAACTAAATGTTTATCTGACTCACCCCAGCGTCATGTGTGTGGCATTCGTAGGGAAGGTTTAATAGTTTAGCCATTTTCACAAGTAATATAATATGTGGATATTTTCAACAGAGGCATTGTTTACATTAAGATGGTATTTAAACATTAAAAAAAATACTATTACATTCAATCTTTCTGTTGTAAATGTTTTTAATAATTTGTCAAGTGTGTGATCATTTTAAATACTGCAATTTCATCTTATTTTCCTGTGATTTCTGCTTCTCTTAGAGGTTGAAACTTTTTGTTGAAGAACAATATTAATGTAATATATTAATAAATAAAAACAATTGTAAAAATTACTAACTTTGCACAAATTAAAATGAATTGTTTGTCACGTATGTGACATTTATGTTACGTGTGTGGCTTCCTGCAGGTAATTATAATCTGTTTAATTAGAGAAGAGTTTAAAAACCTAATTACAACTATAATAATTACAGTTTACGTTAATTTACTTCATCGTGTTTTAGTTCAGTAGGAGGTTCAGCTTTTTATTAAACTATCGATGACCAAAAGTGAATTTTCCTTGATTGTCATTTACGAAGTTGCCTGAACGGATTTTATGGAACATATCTGAGCCCGCTGAAGAAATGCCGGGTGACTTTAAATACAAATGGCCTTCGGGCTTATTTCTATCATCATTAATATATTTCTGACCGTAGAAATTGAGCATAAGACGTAAAAATATTTGGCAAAGGAAATCCAATCTTCATATAAAGAACGGAATCTGGGCAAGATAAAAGCAAGAGAAAAACGAGTTTATTCTCTGGATCCGTGCAAATGCGAAGAAGGCATGAAACTGCAACTGTTGGAAGAGCGTCCGCTGATACAGAGAGAAATCTGCCAACAGAGCCGAACAAAAATAGCATCTCTCTTGCATCACTCCATCCGCCCTCATTAAGTTGTGCTGCAATCCACCAACAAGGTGACACCAACATCGATGATCACATAACACAAGCGTTGCTGCCACGTTCGTGCTAATTACCACTGAAATTCAAGAACCAGGAAGTAGAAGCGTAAATTTGTGTCATATTAACAGTCTTTAAGAAATCGTTGCTTATAACATTCTACATGTCTTGATTAATTCATCTGTTTTCCTTAGACATGCTAATTGTTCTTTTTCATTTAGATTTTTTTGAATAGTTTTTAACGCCCGTTTTTACTACTCAGGCACCACAGGCGTGACACTCATGATACATGAAATGAAATGATAAATTGGGAAAGGATATTTTTAAGGAAGGATGCGTTCCAGGCCTAAGTTTAGAGTACCTCCCCGGCATTTGCCAGTTATGAGGACTGAGGAAAACCTGGGAAAAACCCCAGTCAGGGAGGACGGTCCTGGCGGGATTCGAACCCCAGATCTCCCGCTCACGAGTCCGCGCCTTAACGACCTCGGCCACCCGTGGCGGTCTCCTTTAGGTTAATAGTTTACTCTGAAGGCTATTTTTCTAGAAAAATTTGGTAAAATAAATTAATGCCTAATATCTTAGCATATTTTATATGTGAATGTATTTCTTTATTTTATAATAACCATATATGTGCAACAGAAGAATAAGCAAGACGAAATGTCTATTTGACGTGAACATACCAAACTAACAAAAATTTCCCCTAAGGTTTTATTATATTTATGTTGTTGTAATAGGTTTATTATTATAATAGATTTTTATTTGTTTTTATAATTTGTGCCTGTAATTATCCAACATTCGCATTTTTTAACATAGTGAACAGAAGTAAACTTCGACATTTCGAAATGCTAACATCATTAGGTACAAAAAAACAAATATAATTTGCATAGATGAGCAATATCAATTCTAACAAATATTCGAGTTTCTGGCACATTCTGATTTTTTTATTTTCGAATAGTGAAGCGTTCCAAGCCTAAGTTTAGAGTACCTCCCCTGCATTTGCCATTTATGAGGACTATGGAAAACCTGGGAAAAAATTCAGGGAGGGCGGTCCTGGTGGGAATCGAACCCAAGACCTCCCGCTCACGAGTCCGCGCCTTAACGACCTCGGCCACCCGAGGTCTGTATTCTGAGATATATAAGCTAGCCTTATGCTCACATTAGAATATGCACCCAAGATCCTGACATAAGTCACAATAAAGTATTGTTGTCTCTATACTCTAGTTTCTCTAAAAAAGCTGCTATATAAATTTCAAAAAATAGATTACGTAAGAAAAATACAGCTGAATACACTTTTATCCTACCTTTTGCTTTCGCGGGCAAAAAGAAAGAAAATATCAAATGCATTCTTCACCTTTCGTACAAGATCAGCTTAATGGAGTGTGCGAATGCCTAGCAGGGTAACAAATTGTCGTGTTGAAAGTTACAACTTAGTTAGATATTGCAATATCCCTGTAGTGATATAATTTACCTACTCCTGGTCACCCATATCAGCAATGCTACACATGAACTAAAAGGACACTTAGTGTTCTTCAAAACCATGAACGCATGTATTTATGCTAATGGAATTTTCTGCCAAAACAAGATGTTAAGAATTTTTGGAGATGTCGGGTCTGCAGTATAGCTCGCCAGGTTTTGTTTAGGCTGCATCTGTTGTTGCAGCTATTGTGTAATTCTTGGCTCTCAAACATATGCGTCATCTGCACTTGGCTATGAGCTGATTTAAGCAACTTTCCTGGCATACGTAGAAAAATCCAGGGGAAAAATAACAAATATACTATACTTATTATTGCAAGCGTATTAATGCAGCAATAAAGACCATAGAATTTCTATATTAATTAGTTGAGAGTCTTCGGGCTTGGTTTTTGTGTATATCCTTTCTCCATTTTAGTTTTAGCAGACCTTGCATGTGTAAGGAATGACATTTCTTTACTTCTTCCCAACTTTTTCTTTGACTGAGTTAATACTCATGTACATTACTCATAATTTTAATCTTAATAGAATGTGTTTTTGTTATCAGTACTTGTGGTACTTTGATCTGTTATGTTGGCAATAATGTTTGAGCACAAATAACATATCCAAAGAACGCATTTTCGAGGTTATGTTTTTTTTTAATGACTCAAGAAATCGTGACCAACATCATCACTTCACTATTTCAGCCCGGAAAACTCATCCCGGTTTCATATATAATTACTTATTACAAAAGTTAAAGCCAATGTTTCCTAGGTCTAATAAAACTCGTCTTATCTTTAAAAATTATTTTGGTACTCGGAAAGTCTTTCATTCTTTCAACATGTTCCTTCCAGCTATTTCAATGTAATTATATTTCTCCGTTTATTTAAATATATTTAATTCTTTTCTAATTTTTGTTTTGTTTTTAATCTATAAGAGTATATTCCACTATGCCCCTTAAGAATCTTATCTCGACTATCTCCAACATTTTCCCATTTTTTCTGCTATGGTGCAAAATAACATAGGAATAGCCATGAGTTGTAAAACTTCATTTAAACACGTTTCTAATATTTTCCATTGGTTTCTTCATTGTACATATAATTAAATTTATAAAGTTTTATAGCTAGCTTCATTTTTAAAATAAGGGATATTACAACCAAAGTAGTAAAAACAGTTAACTTGTTCAATAATCTTACCCGATAATGTAATATTTACTCCTCTAAAGGTTTTTCTATACATATATAGTTAAACTGTATTGTGGAACAATATAATTTATATTAAACAAATCCTTTTGTAATTTTTTCTCAATGTTAGATATAAGAACTTTATCATTTATAAATAATAACTTACCTACATGTCTATTTTTAATCTTAAAGTGTGAATCTAATTGTTTCGTCCAAGTGCTTATAGTGTTGTCTTATTGCTCGATTTATGTTACCATTATATTTTTCTTATGTATCACGCTATGTTCACCGCCACGGGTGGTCGAGGTCGTTAAGGCGCGGACTCGTGAGCGGGAGGTCTGGGGTTCGAATCCCACCAGGACCGTCCTTCCTCACTGAGGTTTTTTCCAGGTTTTCCTTAGTCCTCATAAATGGAAAATGCAGCGGAGGTACCCTAAACCTAGGCCTGGAAAGCTTCCTTCCTTAAAAAAAATAAACCCTTTTCCAATATATCATTTCATTTCCATGTATCAAAGGTGTATACCGCCTGCAGTGCATCAGTAGTAAAAACTGGCGTTAAACATCATTAAAAAAAACTCTAGTTTCTATTATTGTTTTATTTTCTATACCTTTTTTAAAACAGCTATAAAGTGTTGAGATAAACACTCCTCTTTCACAATGTTCAATATTGTATTTCTGTTAACTATGTTAAAATATTTTCAAAATCTATAAATACCATGTAAGTCCATACATTATATTTCCTGTGCTTTTCAACTATGTAATTAATTATAAATATACAATCTGAACAAGTTCAGCCTTTATAAATCTGTTTTGGACCTGTGATAATATATTTTACCATATTATTTAAGGCAAATTTTTTAAATGTCTGCATATATTCAAAATACATTTTTTTTTTTTTTTTGCACTTATGACGATAACCTGACTCTAGAAACACAGATAAAAGTCCTATCGGTTTTATTTCCGTGGTACTTAATTATTAGAATTGCGTGTTAAATACAAAAATTTTAACTGTAATTTACAGGTTATCTGATACAATTTATGAGTCATTTATTTGAACAGAATATGAGCACATTCCCGTTAGTTCTTAAGCCTGCTGCGAACGAAATTTGCAAGCATGAATAAAAAAGTTCAAACCATTTTACAGTAACGCTTCATTCCCAAACCTCACAGCCTAATTCAGAAGATAGGGTAGGCAACTACTGCTATAGACCTGTACCACGTGCTGCAGACACATGCGCAGTCGAAAGAGTTACTACCCCAGCGGGCGCGCAAGTAAACCTAGCAAACAGCGTCATCATGGCAGAATGCTGTAGTGACAGTTGGTAGAGCTGAGGACCATTTAAGTTGTAGTCATGAAGCATATACGCTCAAGTCTCTATTTGGCTGATTCTGCCAACTATGAAGCTATGTAATCCCGGCTTTATAAAATCATAAGCACTGCTCCAGTTTGTTATATATTTGAATTCAGCATTAAAGTGTATTGGAGACATTCATGAATTTTTGTGGCAATCATGGTAATGAGAAAAAGATTTACAAAGCACAATGTCACAAAATCGGCAATGGCAGCCACCATTGGAATGACGAGAATCATAATTTTAGGCCATTGTCTGAATCACAGGTGCAGTAGATCTTCAAAATGTGAGTTAAAATAATCGGATACCACTAAATAGATTCTTCTTTTATGGTCACATTCTCACTCAAATTGCTAAACATATGTTTTGCAGCTCCAGTTGCCGATTTAAGTGGGTGCGGTGTCGTTGTAGGTTAGAATCAACATGTGGTACGAACAGGACGGAGTGCCATCTCATAAACGTCATCTTCATAGAACGGTGGAGCGATAAAATTGATCATTAACTTGGCTATCTAACCCCATTTGACATTGTTTTCGAGGGCAAGAAAGACATATACCTAGAAAGACCTATGAATTTCCAACAGAGCAGAGAGCGCTTCACCGCAGCTTGTCGTAACGTCACTCTAGTCATGTGCTAGCGATACTGGTGAAATATCAGGCATTCACATGCAGGCTGACTGACTAATTCGAGCATCTCTTGCATAGAAGTCGAAAAGAATAAAACTGCAAACTTAATTCACTTCAAAGTGACGCCCCCTTAACTATCTCGTTAAAATCTAATGTTTTTAGATCCACACAAGAAAGTGTATAGAATCATTCAATTACTTGTGTTGATATTTAACACAATACATTTCATTAGAAATTATGATGTATACAATAAATTATTAACTGCTACACCTTCCTTGTTCCACAGCATAATTAAGAGATGCCCGAGTTTGGCGTTGCAGGACTGCCTAACTACCAATCTCCAGGATGAGGTGAATAACAGGACTTTTACAATCGTGAGGGTAATCATAAGTACAACATTTATACAACAGTATCTTCATTAAAAGCTATTTCTTTCAACTGTGTTTAAGTTTGGGAGTGTTACATAGAAGCATTAGATTTGGCGGAAAAGTTAGCTATTTGTAAATTTGAATATTTGCAAATGAAAAATTCACCACAACTCTGAGATTTAAGTTATGCATTTTTCTGAGGCATCGCCTGGAGAAACTTATTTTTATTAATAAGATCTTGATGAACTTTGTTCATGGATCTCGAAGACAGCCACATCTACCAATTGTGATCTAATTGTTGCTAATGCTAGTAATCTCTCCTGATTCCCATTTTAATACGTTGTTATTATAAGAGAAGTGTTACCAGGGCATGCACTTGTTATCATTTTGCTCAACTGTAGCCTCTCTTTCTCTGCCAGTACTTGTTATTTGAGTCATGTGGATAAATTCCACTTTTCAATGAAAACTGATGATCTAATTATTGAAATCTATCAGTGACTACCAATTAGTACACAAATAATGAAATTTAAGGTGGTGGGAGAACTGTTTTCAAATATGGACATTTCCTCAATGCAGCGAGACTCAAATCCAAACATTTTCTTACGACCAATGCGCTATCTGGACTACATCATATGATTTTTCGCTCTTTCTCTCAACTATATGATCAGTTATTACATCTGCGCATAGTCAAGGTTAATGTGATTATGTAGTTTATTGTTAAAGTGTTAATTTAATTAAAAAATAAAATATAGTATAATCTGAGCGGACATTGATTTGAGATAGTTGTGGTGAGCAAAACAAAAGTTTCCCTAATCACGTGTTTTAGGTGATAGAGCTTCATTCCAGTTAAGAGATTTCAGTGATGATTAACTGTGGTAGGTTATCCTTCTGCCTCTAGAAAGTGAAAAGCTGTGGAAAGAGAGAAAGTATGGATCTTTTCAGATAATTTCTACAGCTACGAAAGGAAGTATGGAAATACAGATGCATGTGTGTAACTGTCACGCTTACGAAAAATCTTGCAAAGTGACAGTCCAAATCCAACGAGGCAAAATGAAGTTCTTGACCCATTATAATAAAATTATGAAAACCAAAGTTTAACCGTTTTAACTTTGATCTAAGGTTTGAACATTTTTATTCAGAAGGGATAAAAACATTAATATAAATTCTGAAGTTCTCTCTAAAATAGGAATGCCTTAAGACACCGATTCGTCGCTGAATAGACATTTCCGTTCTTATTGTGAGAAATCTCAATGATTTTGAAACCTATAAGCAGCAGGCAGCTTACTGAAAGTGGCGTATCAACAATAAAGAATGTCTCTATGCAGCATTACACGAATTTTAATTGAAGTACATCAGAGATAAATTCCTATCGTTCTTTCTATTTAAACTCTATTTTTGAAACGTAGTCACTTGAAAATTAAGATAAAGGTTTAAAACAAATATACAAATATACTAAAAATACTATTATTGCCTTAGCAATAATTGCATAACATTACTATGACTACAGGCTCATTATTATTAAGGACAGTACCTATGTTTTTCTATTCATGTAAACTAAACAGGTGTGAAAATGTGGCGTTTTGCACATATATATATATATATATATATATATACATATATATGATTCATTTATTATCGCTTTGAAATAAAATACAGGCCTTCGGCGACGGTTCTGAGTTGTTGATTGCATGCAACCTTACATAGTATTCGTTTTCTTTTGTTGAAGAGATGATCTTAATTTCCTCCCTGTATCACCTTTATGTTTTTGGAGAGTAAACGCTCTTTGGCGACTCATAATAAAAATATCCAATTCGGAAATCTCCCAAGATAACATTTAATGACACTTGTCGGCACTGGAGTAAAACGTAAGACCCGACAAGAACTAATCTCATTTTCCTCAGAGTTACTCCCTCGGTTTTGCTGCCATGTAATGTGTATCAGCGAAAAAAAATGGTAGGTAATTTGGTTCGGATTGCACATGAAATTCCTTGTTACATTGTCGTGTTATTGGAAATGTCGAATCCCATGCTCAAAGGCAATCTTAAAGAATCATGTAAACGCAATATAAAAAATGTGCTCTTGCTATCCGTGGTATATCAAATAGCTTCTAGCATTAACGTTATAAATGAGATTATCGAATAAGAAAATTATTTTTCAGTAATTGTGATCTCATTATAACTAAATATCTTTACATCATTTCAGTTCATAAAATACAGGCCTATAAGAATTTTCAAATTCCGATCATTAGTGGATGTTACTGACACTTTATTATTGTTATTTTTATTGTTATTATTATATTTTGTGTGGCAGATGTCCAGACAAATATGCCGCCCAGTGGGTGGATGTGAGCAGACCGAAATACCGCAGAGCGCCAATCCTGGCCAACACCCAATCGGTGGATTGGTCCATTCTACAAGGGAAGGTCGCATTCCTATTAGCGAATGTTTTGCATTATATTACTATAAAATTATGATATTATTTTCATGTTAAATAAGTATTGCATCTATTTGCAGCTTCGTTTCATCCAAATTGAGAAATATAAATATGTCACTCGACACTCACTGGAAGGTGGTTATATAAACAAGACAGAACAGCCCAAATAAAGTCAAATGTTTATTGGGTATTGTATTACTTTTCTGTGATGTGCTTTATTTTAATTTTTAGTGTAACTCCTATGACATTAATGCAGTTTGAATAGGGTTTAATGCATGTCAACAAATCTTTCACAAAAAGATTTGTTGACATTCTTCCAAAAGCTCTGTAGGTCTGTAGAATTCCTCAAGGACATGGAGCTCAGAAAAAAGAGACGGTAGACGATGAAGTTATGTAACTTGCGGCCTTCTCATTAAACATATAAATAGTAAAAGTGATGATAGCAAACACAATAAAGGTAAAATAAAATAGTAACTGCTCTGAAGGATCTGCAGGATGCTAATGGACATTGCAGTACAAATTGCTGCCACTGCAGATAACGTGCTTCCTTTATAAACATTTCGTCTTTCAGCCGCTGCCATGGTAGAACACCGTTATTACGGGGACATTGCTGCAATTTCTAGCAAATAGGGACACATTTCACAGAACGATAAACAAATTTCTTGTTACGTTTTAAAAAGGTATCGAAAGAAATATATAGAATCATTTATCATAATTATTATTAACAAAATTCCAAATAAAACGAAACAAACTCCATTAATATGCAGGAGCATCTACAAGAAGTAAAGAAAAGCATTGGTTGTTATTATGTTTACCATTTTGCAATTCGATATGCCTAAATTGTTACCGAACCGCTGCTATCTGCTTTACAATGACACGCTTACCCCATTGCTCGATTTGTCCTACGGACCGAACAGGGTGGCTCAGTGGTAATGCTTGGTATTCGCATTCTGAAAGTCTCGGGTTAAAATCCAACAATGTGTAAGTTAGCGTTTAGCTGAAAGAGCGTTATCTGATCGCCCGAACATCTTGTACAGTACCTATCAAAAGTTGTAACAGAATTTATGGCTAGACTGTAGTTTCCATAATGCTCCAGCACCAAAGGTCAATGTCGTCGTAGTAGGTAGTAGAGAAGTCGCCTTCGATTATTGATGTAGATCGAGTGTAGAGTTGTCGTGCCGTAACTCTGCAGTTACGCTCTAACAAGGAGCTCTGCAGTTACGCTCTAACAAGGAAAGTATTTCGTCTCGAAGAGAAATGTTCATTAAAAACCTGTACAGATTTACCTTCCAATGATGACTCAGTCCATAAAAACATTCATGTGCGAAACACTTTGGTTGATATAGATCAATATACTTCTTCAAAGATGAACATAAGGATTCTCTATGAAATGCATGCAATAGTGCATAGCACAACATGCAAAACCATCATCTTAAAGTCACACTTCATATATGAAAAATCAAATGGAACTTGAATTAAATGCTTGAATTTTTTATTTATTTGAATGATGTTTAACGTCCGTTTTTACTACTGAGGCACCACAGGCGGTTCATGCTTGAGGTAGGAACTTGTACAAGATTCATGTAATCGGCTGCATTTTAGTAACACTGGAGCACTGGAGCAGACAACTGATTATAAATAAATTAGAGTGCATGTTTTCATTTTAATCACTCGATTTCCCAATTTAAGTTATCAACCATCCTTTTATATAATAGAACTCCAGAAATACATGAATTATCGAGGATTCTCCTGAACAGCCAAACGAAGTGTTATACGAAGGTGGTGGTCTTCATCACCACTAATCCTTGTAAGTGATCGCTGAGGAGGACAAAGAGTAACCAAAATTAAAGTAATTGTGGAGATTTCATTTCTGTCACTAATATCAATTCATGTAGTCAAACACAATAGTTAATAGGCTTAACAGTTCATTTGAATTTTGTTGTCATATCGAGCTTTTTTCAAGAAAAGTCAAAGTGAGCATGTGCAAGAAAGCGGAAGAGTTTTAGAAGGATGAGAAAAGCCAGTTATGAAAAGAATAAAAGAGGGGATAAAATATTGTGCAGTTGAAACAAAATCTATTACGATTTTTCCAGTTGTAAGCACGTTCCTCATATTTAAGGAGATGTGTTTACGAGGTTGCAGCAGGCGCTTGGTTGATTTTTGTTCTCGTATTTCTTTGATAGTGGTTTAACTCGTATATAAAATACCTATCTCTGAATAGGGTCTACGAAGATGAAAAGATGATTAACCTTTTTCAAAACGATAAGCTCTATTGTTTAACTATTGATACTCTCACTAGGAATTGATCAAGACAGTCATCCTAAATTCTATGTTAACCTGTATTACTTGATTTGTGTGGCCAGCTCATCAGGAACCATTTATCAAAAATCGCTTCTGCGTTTAACGGTCAACTCCAACTATCACATTTATATCTGCTCAGTGTACTTTGGCAGCAGTTTCCGAATCTATTTTGTCGTTCTAGAACATTTATTTAGAAGTACAATAACTGTTAAATGTAAAGTGTTAAAATAATTAAGTTGTTTAACACCACTTTCAAGAAGTCACGAAACAGTTAACAATAATAGAATTAGAAAATATATGGTGTGGTAATTATAACTCACACAAACTATTATCATTTTTATTGGTGTTTAACGCCCGTTTTTACTACTGAGGCACTACAGGCGCTGGACAATGATGATACATGAAATGAAATGATAAATTGGGAAAGGATTTTTTTAACGAAGGAAACGTTCTAGGCCTATGTTTAGGGTACCTCCCCGGCACTTGCCATTTATGAGGACTGAGGGAAACCTGGAAAAAACCTTAGTCAGGAAGGATGATCCTGGCGGGATTTGAACCCAAGACCTCCCGCTCATGAGTCCGCTCCTTAACGACCCTGGCCACCCGTAACGGTATCCATTATCAATGTTGCTGCTGCGGAAGTCAATCAATGTTAAGCTTGGTGCTAGTACATGTAAACATTTTAAAATACGAGAACCATGTCTAAAGTTTTTCATATTACGCATAAGTGGCCAGTAAGAATGATGTAAACGTTCTAGTTTAGCAGCGTTGTGAGAGACCTCAGTTGAGAATGCTGTGTACAAAATTCAAAGGCAATTTTCTCCTATCTCCTAAAATTGCACTTTTAAATGGAAGAAGTAAATAACTTAGGTCACATCTTGCAGACTGATTACAAATCATACTAAAAATATTGCGAAAAAAATATCTAAATATAAGTATGTATCTTGTGAGTCCATCTAATTATATTTGTTACAAAAATTAATACTTTGTAAATATGTCTAATGACGCTACCTAAGCAATCAGATGCAAGTACTCACAGGAATAAAAGACACACACAAATGTTTGAACGTTGTAATAGAGAAAAATAATACTTTGTAGGCTTTTAAGTGTTGCGAAAAACATCCTTTCTAAGAGAAAAATCTTTCTGTTCAGAAGTTTTGAAATGTCCCTCGTTTATTGGAATTAAAAAACCGGAAATGTTCAATATTATTACACAATTTATTGTTACAAGTAGTTAAATAAAATTAATAATAAAAACTTAAATTACCACACCAAATGGAATTTCTTAAGTGGTTAAAAACCGCCACGGGTGGCTGAGGTCGTTAAGGCGCGGAGTCGTGAGTAGGAGGTCTGGGGTTCGATTCCCATTAGGACCGACCTCCCTGACTGGGTTTTTTTCCAGGTTTTCCTTAGTCCTCCGGGGAGGTACCCTAAACTTAGACCTGGAACCTTTCCTTCCTTAAAAATGCTTCCCCAATATATCATTTCATTTCATGTATCATCAGTGTTCACCGCCTGTGGTGTCTTAGTAGTAAAAACGGGCGTTAAACACTGTTCAAAAAAATAATAAGTGGTTAAAACGTTCACCGTGCGTCGCCAACCCCCTCTCTCGCACAACTGTGTTAAAATAACATTTTAACTAGCACCCTAGAAGTAATATTAAGAAAATATGCCTAGATCCGCAAAAATTGTGTCTTTACGTGGTGCAACGATGTACAAGCACAGATTGTCTCTTGTTTAAGGAAATGAACTTTATTAACAAGTTCGGCGTATTAACAAGAATTCTGTCCATTTAACTGCAACTATGTGCAAGCACAGATTGTCTCTTGTTTAAGGAAATGAACTTTATTAACAAGTTCGGCATATTAACAAGAATTCTGTCCATTTAACTGCAACTATGTATAAACACAGATTGTCTCTTGTTTAAGGAAATGAACTTTATTAACAAGTTCGGCGTATTAACAAGAATTATAAACGCTTCCTCAGAAAACCAAGTTAACACAGGAGAAGCGGCAAAGAAAGAATTAAGAAATGTTCGGTATTGAATGGGCGAAAACAATGTGGCCTTTCCCTAGAATTTTCACACATCATCCTACTCTCGATTTAGATTCTTCGAATTGAAAATAAGGTAGGTAGCGAGCTCGTTCAGCCATCGACACATCTAACAATAGCTGCTGGTGCGTGAAGTTAGGGGAGAAACCCCGTTTTCATAGGATTTGCTTTGTGAGCATTTGTGTTGAAGAAACCTAAGGAATACACAGTGTTATTGAATTTTAACTCAAGAATTTCAGATACTGTAGCCGGGTCTTAGACAAGCAATTTGAGCTAGGAATTCTGATTCCCTTGTTTTGAAGTTATGGCATTAATTTGTACCAAGTTCAAATCTGCGGCACAGTGCATGATTTGATAATGACACATGTTTTGAGAAAATAGCGTTTAAAGCTAACAGAATGACATTTTTCTATGAAAAGATATACACTTCCTCCTTCTATGTTGAAAAAGCTGTGCCTATTATAGGAACTGTGGTTTGTGATTGTGAGTTGAAAGATTAGAGATAAAAAAAAGATGACGCCATTATCTCAAAAGCTTACAACTTGAGGTTTATGAGTTTCATGCAAGGTGTGCGACAGAATTAATTATAAAATCTCATTTACCTACCCCACTTATTTTAGAGGCCGCGAGCCGCTACTGGTTGCAATGTTAGCTATCGAGTATAATGGGTAATTTTTCTTTCGCGGAACAACCGCTCAACCTGGTACCTTGGTGAACGGAAGTCAGAAAGTCCGTAGCTATGATTGTTGCGTAAGTTGTCACTAACACTTAAAACACGCAAAGGTACATTAACTCTTCATCATCAAGCGAGAATGCTGGAATGCCTCCCTTTATTTTCCATCAACTCTGCAGTTCCCTCTGAGAGATGGAAGAAATTTGCTCACGAATGTTATTTTTAAATTCATCTAATGTGTGTGGATTTGTCTTGTACACTTTTTTCTTTAATGCCCCATAAAGATAAAAAAAAACACGCAGGGCGTTATATTGGGAGACCAAGGGAGCCATTTGTTGTTAGTGATGACACTATCGTTGAATTCGGGCTGTATGTGCCATTGAAGAGTCCAGTAGGAAAGTCGGTCCCTCACAGATAATTTCCTGGTATATGATTTGCAAAATATTCTACACATACCCATCACTATTAATCTTTTGTTAAGAAAAGGGGGTCTATTATTCCTAATGGCACACCACACGCCTATCTTTTGATCATGCAACCTCGAGAAGCAATTTAGGTTGTTCTAAACCCCAGTGTCGGTTGTTTTGTGAATTAACATACCCACTTAGATGGAACCAAGATTCGCCCATAAAGAAAATTATATTAGTTCAATTTCTTCCTCATACACACTATTCAAAATTCATTCACAAAATCTACTCCTGAATGTAGTAGTTCTTGCGATACAATAATTTTATAGGGTCTTAACTTCAGTAGATTTGTAGCCATTAGAAATTCCCATTTGCTGAGAATGTCACCGAAGTGATTTTTAGGGAACGTTCCAGAACATGACCAGTGTTGTCTAACGTTTCTTCTGTCAACACTGTATGTGGCTGTACACGCATTTTATCTCTTAAGAGCACGTCCATCCTGGTGGTACAGTGGTAACCATTCTTGCCTTCTAAATCCAAGATCGCAGGTTCAAACCCTGCCAGGATCGATGGATTTTTTTCGGGCGTAAAATTGCTAAGTATGGCTTCCTTCGAAAGGGAAGTAAAGCCATGGGTCCCTTGTCGTACATTTACGGCACGAAAAAGAAACTCAAGCCTGAAAGAAGAGGCCTCTGAGCAAAATTTGTCGCTCGTTTCACGTCCTGAATTGAATGGGATGCTGATGCCTGAGATGTTAAAGAGCGTCCGTAAATAAAATAAATTAAATATCAAGAACACTTCCCGTTTCACGAAATTTATTTACCGATCTGTGAATCGTACTTAGACTTGGAAGTCAAATATCAGGAATGACCCCCACACACAAGAACACGTCGGTACGTTCCTAGAGTTAAGCTCGTATTGATCCCCCCTCCGGCTCCCCGGCAGGCTTTCAGCGTAGGAACGAGATGAAAACTGCAGAGCTCGGGTAACTGCGGTCAACTACACTGGAGTGATCCAGCCAAGGAAAAATCACCATGTAGAAGAGAAGGACGCTCATGAGTGCAGCGTATGTAAGAAATAAAGCGGTTATATAGCAACACCCTTATTGTTATTATTATCATCATCATGGTAGGCAGAAGAGGTCATTTACAATCCATAAGGCAAAACTGCTGAAAGAAAGTAACCGTTATCGCGGTTTAACACGCTAGCATGTTCCTGCTCGTGCTTCCTGCATTTGCTTTCAAGCTTTTCAGTTAAGTACAACTTTACTGCAGCAATGACATAGAAGTTTTTAAGAGCTAGAACTTTCATTTTTAGCTCTTGCCGATGTATTTGCTATAGCCACAACTACTATTTTATTATTCACTTTTAGATACTTCAGAAGGATGAACTGCAAGGCGCGATTTGACGGTGACTATTTTGCGGGTCAGT
This sequence comes from Metallyticus violacea, assembly GCA_030762175.1. NCBI lineage: Eukaryota > Metazoa > Arthropoda > Insecta > Mantodea > Metallyticidae > Metallyticus > Metallyticus violacea. The sequence continues at coordinate 18,574,715 of CM060838.1, read as the reverse complement.
GCACTCTGTTTGGGATCATGCCAAATGCGACACTAAATAACGTGGATGTGTGCAGCTGACACTTTATCGCTGTAAGTTTTACACATGACGCTAGTCGAAGAATGTGCATTGTGTGCTCATTAAAATTCTTAAGAAAACTGTTACTCACATAGAGGAATGCTTTTTAATTGCAAATAGCAAAATATCTCGCTAACATAAACCTATAATCGATTCAACTAGTAGCAAAAGCTGTTCAAAAAAAGAATAAAAACACAAAGTGTTACTTACCTTTAAATCTAAAAGATTCCAACTGCAACGGGGTAAGGGATTTGGAATTTTGAAGGGTTTTTCCCCTAAATACTCCAATTATTAGACTTACAAATGGAAAATATGCGCAGGCACATTACACAGTCTCCGAACAAGTTTAATTGCTTTCGTCATGTCTTGTCCACGATGCCTCATTGGCAAACTTAGGAACCTAGCGAATGGTTCAAAAAGCATACCATTAGTTCAGTGTCGAGGTTATCCAATTGCATCTGCCATCCTTTGTCTCTTGGTTACAAATATAGTAGTGGTATTAGTGTATTTAATTACAAAATATATTTGTAACAAATCCAACTCTTCCATGTCACACGGTTCCTGAGACCCAGTGCACTAGGAAATACATAAAATTGCACAAACCAATATTTAACTCTTAAGAGACAAACAATATATATATATAAATTAATAGTAATTATAATAGTAGTAAAGGATAAAACACTAAGAAAAAGCCACATTTGAGATCGTATGACTTTTTCTTAGTGTTTTATCCTTTACTTAGATCTCAAGTGTGACTTTTTCTTAGCATTTTATCCTTTTTTATCCTTTACTACTATTATAATTACTGTTAATTTGTTACATTGTTAATAGTGTTACTTTATTTTTATTTTAAATTATATATATATATATATATATATATATATATTAATGAAATAAATAAATAAATGGAGAAAGAAAAATATGGTAATATAAAAAGTTAAATACATAAATAAAATAAATATAAAAGAAAACAGTACAAAAGTAAATAACTTACACTTCTCATATACTCATATGTACAAATAATTCAAAAAATTGTATCTTATGTCCCCCATCCCTCTTCTCTGTTATCTGTCTCTTCCGATATCAGCTGTCTCTGTTTAAAAATTTACCTACTCCCTCCTATTCCTTCCTATCTGTCAGCGAAATTCAGCAATGCTATCTCCTCCGTTAATAAACGCGGCTGGTAGATATCTCTTTCTCTATTATTTCGTCCCCTTGCAGTACGCCAGAATATATTCCCAAATAGTAAAATAGATATCTAAGTCTTAGAACGGCGGTTTTCTGCTCGTGTTATGAGTAAATCATTGGTGGTAAATGAGGTAATGTTTAGTAGCTTGCAAGACAATTGTTTGTTTTAGATTCTTAAATAATTTGCTTTAAGATGCATAATTAATCTGTGTTTTGACGCTAAATTTGGCTTGTTATGCCTAATTATGGCAGTTGGGTCAACTATAACTGTCGGAAATTGCTTCTACTATCTTAGAACTATCTTATGATAATTATAGCAAACAGGTTAGACAGAAGTAGGCCGAGTGTATTTCTTGCCGGATAACCTTGTTTACAGAAAACCACAGCTGAAAGCCAAGGAACATAACACTGATTCAATCTACTACATTAAGTTCTTAGAAGAAAAAAATGATCATGAATGCTATCCTAAGATATTGACATGGTGTGTTGGTATTATTTTCCATAGTCCTTCACTTGCCAAGTTACTGAGGCCACTAGAAGATTATTATTTAGAAACTCCATCTTATCTCAAAGAATGATCGCCGAAAGAAAGTGCATGAGTTGGCTGAGACTGTAGGCATCCGAATTGAACGGGTGCCAAATATTCTGCAAAAAAGTTGCACACAAACAAGTTGTATTTGCAAAAGGGTACCATGATTGTGGGCCAAAAATGCAGGCGAAAAAACATTTCAATGTAGTGCTTGGCGATGTTTAATTGCAATCCGCAGAACTTGTTGCGCGTCGATTCGTGGGAGAAACCTTGGGAGAAACTTGGATCCAACATTACACACCTGAGTTGAAGCGGTACTTAAAGCGGAACGACGCTAAGACCATGCTGGGAAGTGATGGCCACTGTTTTCTTTTTTCTTTTGTGGGGGGGGGGGGTTCCCGAAGAATAGTTATGGTATATTGTTTGGAAAAGGAAAAATATTAACAAAAGTTCATTAAACAAAGTCGTCAGATAGTTTTAAATGTAAATTGAAAGAAAAACGGCCTTGCTTAGCGCATACAAAGCACTCTTTACCAGGCAATATAATGACATTAGCAATGGCAGGCGCGGATCTAGAAATGTATAATATAGGGGAGGGGCCGAATGAGGCGATTTATAAATTTAAATCAGTGATCCTATAGAAGGCTAATATAATAGTGATATAATATCTATGACTGTTGATTGTTTTATTTATGGACGTTCTTTAACCTCTCAGGTCATCAGCGTCCCATTCAATCCATAGCTTGAAACGGCCGATAAATTTCCCTCAGAGGCATCTTCTTTCCGGCTTGAGGTTCTTTTACGTGCCGTAAATATATAATACAGGAACCACGGCTTTACGTCCTTTCCGAAGGAAGCCTTACTTAGTATTTTTACGCCCGAAAAAGTCCATCGATCTTGGCCGGGATCGAACTCGCTACCTTGGGTCTACGAGGCAAGTATGGTTACCACTACACCACCAGGATCCACAAATCTATTATCACACTGCTAAACAAATTTTAACTTTTTCCCTGGGGTTTCTATTCTATTGTGTGAATATGCCTAATTCGATCATGTTGAATGAAAATACAGAAGATGACAAAAAATGTATACACACCTCAAGCAAAGAAGAAAAAAACCGTGTTAACAAAACAAAACCGAATTTACACAAACAGAAAATGATGAGCACTAATTATCTTAGACTTTTACAGTTACAATGCCATCGGCGTCGATACACTTCTGAGTACGTTGAACTACTGATTGAGCAAAGTTTGCGAAAGTGTCCTCGGCGATTGCAGCACATGGCGTTTCAATTTCTTCCCGAAGTGCTGTCAGTGTAGCTGGTTTTCTGCGGTATACAACATCCTTAAGAGTTCCCCATAGGTAGAAGTCTAACGGAATTATATCCAGAGAACGCGGTGAAAACTCAATCGAACCTTTTCGTCCTACCCACTGCCTTGGAATATTGTCCTCATGGTACGCATGTACATCTCGATGGTAATGTGGTGGTGCACTATCCTGTTGGAAGTAAAATTCCTCATTTTCATAGAGTAATAGCAGGTAAGATGGATGTGCATATCATGTTCAGGTACAATGGGTCAGTTGATAATCTTGCCTTCATTTGTTCATTGTTGATTTACCGTCACATAGCAACGCTATCATAATGCATGTGAGTCACATCTGTTTACAGAACATCATAGTACACATTATTATAGTTTTTCGGTTCAGCTTTGAAATATATTGAATAGATATTTACTGTGAAAGTATATATACATAATTGTATATATTGAGAATATACCCTAGGTATATTCTCATTTTTCCTGCATCACGTGCCAGTTTTCCACAATAAAAGAAACAACTAACTTCCTTAAGCTCAATCTATCAAATGTATGTTCTATTATTAAATTGAAGTTAATAAATCTACATAAATGAATTAATATTTGACCTCTGTTCTTAATTAATCACTTATATTGGAACTTTGGCCCATTTTCATCTGATATTTTTAAATGAACGCTTCTTATCGACCCGTTTATGATAAAACTGGTTCTTCACGCTGTCTATATCAAGAAAATGACTTTCCCTTAGCCAGAATACCAATAAGTTTCCATTAAGTTCTCTCTGTGTGAACTGCTGAGGTTGCTGAAAATCCTGTTCTTGAACTACATCGAATACACTGCTCCTGTATTGAAAATTAATTTCAAAATCTGATGATTTCTGATGGAGAAGGCCCAGTAAGACAAGGACCATGTGGTAGGGACCTTTAATTCTTTTCTGTCACTGTTTTCAAGTCAATTGTGCTACAGCCAATTTCGTGTTCGTTACTATTGACATTTTAAACGAGGTGTAAATGACAAAAGTCATCAGTTGTTATCAAAATCGTTCCATTTTATGGTACATTTATATTTTGGCATTTTATCACTTAGAGAGCATTTTGTGCTGTAGTTTTGTTATGGATATCGGAGCAACTGTTTCTATTTTTTTCTTCTGACTCAAGCGGGCTGTACCGCGACTGTTTCTCGCTAATGCTGCAGCCCAGTGGGCACGATGAGAGCCTGCAGCTCTTTGCCAATTTGCGCAATTGTTTGTAGTATATTTTAAGATCAATAGAAAGGGGTAGTAAGGCTAGCAACTATGTGATCTTTCCTTGTTTTCTCTTCTATCTACCACTCTACTTATTTACCTGTTTTCATCATTTTCGAGGATTAAAAGGAACGCGTCATTGGGGTTATTGGTCCTTCCTCATCCTTGTAGCAATATCACTTGTTTGTAATTTAATGTATTTGATCTCTGTACTTTGCTTCCGTGAGATATTTGAAATATTTTATCATTTGTTTGAAGATATCCTTTATTTAATATTTTCATCAAAACGAACATAACAAGCCGAGTTTTTACACCTTTTATTTTTAGTAATTCAATTGTCTTTTTGCACACCTATGTGGAAAATAGTTAACACTGTCGTACCGGAATGTCATCATATTAAAAAAAAAAAGAAACAAATGGAATCATACCAGCACAATTGTTTATTAAAAAAGTACAATTCTACATTATTTCCTTCGTAGTTCACATTTTATATTTTATAATGCCTTGGGAGCTAACACGCAAAATGTATTTAAAAAATTACAACATAACGTTATATTGTAAACTATATTTGTATTAAATTTATTTCAATAATTTTAGTTAAATCAAGAATACACATGCATGCTAAAATATTTCGCATCTCATACGAAAGTCTTTCCCTCACTCGTTTTGAGATTTCTAAAAGCATTTCTTTCCATATTACACACGAAAATAAATTTTTCTTCATTGCTGATATATGCTCAAAGATATTGAAATACCATATATTTTTTAGTGTTTAATTTTGACTTTTTAAATTTTTACAGCTCTAGAATGTGCCATATAATATTTACTTCATTACATTATTTTAAATATATTAATGTTTCACAGATAGATAATATAAACAAAACAATTTGATTGAAGTAGTTTGTTAATTAGAAACTTCTTTGTGAGTTGGGTTTGAATTTTAATATTCTCAACGATTCTAACACTTATTGTACTGAGATATGTTTAAATAACAGTATACTATATAATTAAATTTAACTTATTTTTATATTTTACCTCCGTAGTCGGGTGCTAAAATGTAGCTACCTATTTGCAAGTTATTTTAATGTCTAGTACAGAAAGCAATGCTTTTCCGTAAGAGTGAGATGTTTATGGACGATAAGTTAGTAGATTCAGTATTTCAAAACTTGTATAGGAAAGATATTTTTTAAGAGATGATTGAGGCATTTTTAGCATACTGGAATTCTACTCGATTTAATTAAAATTATTTAAATAAATTTAATTCAAAGTTAATTTTAAAAATGACTTGGATTCGCATTCGGCCATCCTGACCTTGGATTTGTATGTGGTTTCCCCTTTCCTATTTCATTTTGTGTAATTGCTTAGGTTGTATTACAGGGTCGAAAGTACTAGTGAGAGGTGGGCAGGCGCAGTGTGATGGTGGCTTGCGTTTTACGTCTAGTAGGAAAGGGACATACTGAAACTCCTTGGAGGAGGGATATCTACGGCACCGTGATGTTTCATATGGAAATATGTTAGGGATTCCACCTGCGTTCTGCGCAACCATTGCCCGTAGATCTGGGCAGTCGGTGTCCCCTCACTTCATCCCTTGCTTCCGCAGATGCTACGATTGAAACAAACGGCCAGCAGAGAGCACGGCTGAAGTACAGAAGTATTCTCCTCAAGCAATCCAATCCAAGCTGATACGTTGGCATGATTAATTTGTTTGCGTTTATATGCATACTGGAAAGTAAAACTTCCCAATTAATACTCAGTGAAATGAAATGGTACTTTCCACATAATTGGTGTGAAAAAATGTTGTATGTTAAATGATTCTCGTGCATATTAACACGTTACTTAAGGTGCATTTGTCATTTTAGCAAAATATTAGAAGCATTCCTGTATTATTCATAAAAATTGAAAAGAGCTACAAGGGCAGCCTTCAGGGAAGCAACGTTATTTGCTTCAACAACTTACAGTTTCCTATTGAGCTAAAACATAATTTTTATTTACCATTATATATCAGAAAATTTGTTTATTTAAATTCTATTAATTACCATGGAAACTTACGAGGAAAACTTGAAAAGCCGGAATTGCCAGAACAAAAGAAAAGTATAAGTTCTCTAGTAAAAGTTCTCTAGCCACTGTTATAACATAGATAGAAGCTTGCTTCCCAGTCAAACCCAGTTTTGGGAACTTGCTTAGATACCAAGTATTTTAATAAGCTAGTGGATTAAGTATTTAATTTGCTTCATTTATTGATTTCATTTATCGTCCTAAAGATGTCCAATAAACTGCTTTAAAATGCAGCAAAGGGTTGCATGCTGTACAACGAAAGGGTTTAAAGATAGCCCATTGTATCCCTTAAGGGCAAAGTCTCCTAACGAGTAGGGAAAACTCGCTTTTTCCTAACGTGGTGAGCTGTTCCACGCTAGTTGTTCGTTCGCTGTTTAAGACACTGTCTGATTTGTTCTTTGGTTACTCCATTTCTTACTGCTCTAGTTGCTTCTCGAGAGTTTACTTAAGTTTAATACATAATTTCTCATAATTAACTTAAAACAAGATTGCAGAACAGGGATGACACATTCTACGGATGAAAATATATGGAAAAAGTTTTTCTTTTAGGAATTGTGATCCAATATAGTAAAGCTCTAACTTACTGATGAAACACGAACAAGATACCTTGCAGTTAAACAGAACTAATGGAGTTGTTGAACGTCCGCTGTTTTTATTGGCAAGGTTTTCATGCCTCGGGCTATTCTTTCCTGATGGCCACTTCTTCGCTTCTTTCCCTACGGACTTTTCATTTTAAAGATACTTTATTTCTTGATGCGACATCAAAACTTGGCATGCAACTTTAAAAGCAATGGAGAATTTACATTTCAGTGGGTGTAAAAGTGGAAGCGAGAGAGCAATACGCGGTTAGAAGGCTAGCATTTAATCTCTGAATAATTTAGAATAGCTAAATGTGAGATTTGAAATTACCAAGAATAATAGATTTTTCATTAATCGATGACACTCTTTTGCGCTACAGTGTTTAGCACCAACTTAAACATCACTATTTGACTTTTCATAATTTTAAAACTATATTTTAATTTTGAGTAGTTCGCAAATAAAAATTTCAGTAAGAGCAAATGCAAATTTCACAAAGAGCACAGGTGTTTAGAGGGAGTGATATGTTTTCATATAATTAAACCTTAATTTCAAATATATATTTATGAATGAAGGAAGCTGTCGAAAAATACTTCGAAAAATAAGTTTTTAAATTGTATATGTTCACTAAATGAGGAGAGTGCACAACTTTCATAAAATAAGATCTTGTCGGAGAGGTACCCTAAACTTAGGCCTGTAACGTTTCCTTCCTTAAAAATCCTTTGCCAATTTATCATTTCATCTCATGTATCATCAGTGTCCACAGTTATTGCTTATATATGTATCACGTCCATCATGTTCTCCTTCAAGCCTTCTGAGATTGTTTATGTTTTAATCAATCGCTCTCTCTCTCTCTCTCTCCTTCCCACTCACAACCACAACAAACTTTTTGCCAGCTGTCTTTTTTAAGGGTTGACGAAAGCAGCATTTATTTTCTGGCTTCTATTGTTTTATCCGTTACTGTACCCCAGTTAAGTGAATATTTCTGAAACTATTATTAAATACATCTCTATTGATTGCATCTGAAGATCAACATAAAGTTCTCCGTCATCTCTGAAAATAATTAACATGGTAACGGAAACATTCTGCAAGTATTTGTGAACATCATTTAGGTCTTTAATGTAGTAGTTACAAATACTGTAAAATTTGTACATGGAAACAAAGTGGATAAATGACAGAACATAGATATGTCCAACAGAATTCCAGTTTCTCACCCCTACATATACAAATATCGTCTGGATTTAGGCTAAAGAGGAATTTGCTCCCTAAAGACGTATCCTGTGGGTATTTGGTTAATTAGAGCTTTCAAAGGTACTAACCTATATAGCGAAAACATTTGTATAAAATAGTGATACTGCTAAGCACGAAACGTTTCTTGTTTCTGTGATATAACAGAATGTATTGTGCTATTTTTTTACAAATATACATAAAATCTTACCGATTTCGGTTTTTATTTTATTCTCGAGTTATAACAGACCTAGATACCATAACTAAAGCAATTTATATATAATCAAGATGTGATAATCGTCTCGTAATAATATTACAATGCAAGTGAGGCTTTCCATGCTAAACGGAACAGAATTAGAGAAATTTGAACCTTAATATTTAGCATATTATTGATTTTAATCAATAGGACGAATGAGAATATCTTAACTGTATATTATTCTTGCAATTATTCATAAACAAAATTTACCTAATAGTACGCGCACCCTTACAGTAAAACAGAGACATGTCCGTTACCAAGCAACAAAACGAATTCAAGTTTGGCTCATTTTAAAGCTTATAAATTATACTTTTAGCTTTTGTCCTAGAAATTTATTCAAATTTATGATCTATTTTTTCGAAAAAGTATTATTATAATGTAATTTTATGAATTTTTCACAAAATTTTGGAATTATAAAAATTATTACAACATTTCTTATTTTCTGCACTATAAGCATATGACATTTCAGAATGGGATAAACATGAAAGAAGCATTTGTAACAAATTAACTTATTCGACTGTTGAATAAGATCGCGGGCAGTAACTGACGCACGGTGTTAGTATATTATGCAAATATACATCATAAGACAATTGAATAAATACGTTAACACTTATTTTACGCGCGATTATCTGTGGCGTTTGTGCTTCCATTTCTTCAACTCAAAAATGTTTCTTTAAGTGTCTGTTTTACTTTCTGCAATGTGTGCTGAAGATAATTTTTCTGTTATTCTTTTTGCTTTTTAATTTATCTATTTTGAAATATTCGTACACTAGATTATCAGTCCTAGTCACCTGTTGTTTTTTTTTTTTTTTCTTCTTCAGTTATATTTTGATTTCATTGGATTCACCAATATAATGAGAAAATTTTTACGACATTTTTCACAAAACTAACTCAACTTATGTATGTTGCACGTTCAATTTTATTAAGCCATGCGTTTTAATTGTTCTCTCTTTTATCTACATCCATGATTGCTTATTTTTAAAGAATCCTGATTGGTTTTGTTATTATATTCACTCTAATTAGTTTATGCATATACTGTACGTACGAAACTTAACAGAAAATACATGTAGCTCTAAACAAAGATATCGGTGTTATATCGGTTTTAAATACGAAACATAAGAAGGTCGCAATACGCAGTAAGCACTGACTAGCGTAACCTGCATTGCGGAATAGCCACGCACCAGTGTTGATTAATTTCTTACTTTGACATTTATTACTCTCCCACTCTGAATTTTGTGCTCCTAAAGGGAATTTAATTGAGAAAATGTTGGTATTTTGCTGTGGCTTTCGTGTAAACATTATGAACATTAACATTTATACAATAATTCGGGTGTGATACATATATTAATAAAAGTAAACCTACAGGCTTAAAGCATGTTCTCTTTAACTTTCTAAATGAGATTAAACTCTATTTTGTACGATAAAAATAATGAAATGATTAGAATATGTGTAAATTAGAGTGCATGTTTTTTCGTTTGATCCCAGTAAAACTATTTAAGTGTCTTAAATTCACCATTAGAAGGCGTACAAAAATTTCAATCAAGTTTAAAAACAACGTCAAAACCTTATCCATTTAACCTGGAATTACTCAAGGAAAAAATATTCTCTTCAGACTTACCTGGTTGTTGATGGCAGCTTCTTCCTCCAATGGGGGTGGCCAGCTTATAACCGCAGATGACTGAATGGGAGCAAAGGAGGCAGACGCTCCGGCACTGGGAACCGGTGAACGGCTTGCCATAGCATCAGATGTGGGCAAAGGTGGAGGAAAGACGATCGGCGAGGCCGGGCGGGCTGCCTCCGCTTGTTGTAGACGCATTGTCATAGGAGACATTGGCAAAGGTGAAGCTACTCTGCCAGGCTGTGCTACTGGCAAAGGCGACGCCGTCGGTAAAGGTGCAACAGCTGGAGGTGGTCCTTGTTTCCTGCAAAGTAACACTGTAGTAGTAGCAGCAACAATAGCATAACTGCATAATAAAAATCTTCTCCCTGTCATCGGTTAAACGGCTGACGATTGATCTTCCTTTAGGTTAGTATCCAGAACTTCACATTGACCTCACTTTATACAGAAGAAGAGCTGTCTTATAGAACTACAATTATTTATTGTGTGATCACTTTTTTTTACCCCGGAATTTTTGCCTATGCACGCTTGTTAGCCGGCCAGCCGGGTCACGGTGATTAGCGGGAGGGTAAAACAATTAAATAACCTATCAATACAAAAATCAATTTAAGAGACTCAGCACTTACCAAATTATCAAATAAGATGTTGAAACTGCCAACCCTCATTCTCTACACGCTTTTGGCATTTTTTTAGGAAATTATTCATCACTTGCTGTAGTTTATTTTGAGAAATCAGGACAAATTCCTGAAGAATATTATCTTTGAGTTCTTGTATGGTGTACGAGTTCATCTTGTACACGGTATTTTTAATTTACCCTAGAGATAATAATGCAGGCTGTTAAATCGGGAGGACCATGGACCACAAATCCTGTGGAAATACATTGTGAATTGCTCTCATGGAATTGTTCGCAGTGTAAGCAATGGCAGAGTCCTGTTGAAAAAATTCATGGTTCACGCTCCTTGTCCGTTAATTCTCCGGAAAAGGGGATTAGCATGGTTATCACATAAGTAACGGAATCAACTGTATAGTCAATAAAAATTGGTCCAATGATTCTTTCACCATTGAGTTAATGTATGAACTGTGCATAAAGATACGCTGTGCCATTGTAAACACGCGAGGCCTAATACACTTTATGGATTAAAAAACGAATAGCACAACACATACCCGGGAACAGCTGCAATACGATTGCGACAGTCAGAATGGTCAACAAGTAAGCAAGCAGGCTTACTATCCCCGCGCTGAGGGGAAAAGCATCACTGATCGCACTGTATTATGGTACACTCATCCTCGCATAGGACCATATGTATAGGATTTTATCTCAAATCTCCCCAGTCTGAAAATCCCATGTATAATAAATTTAATTTTAACAAAAAATCATACTAATTTAAATATCGATAGGAAAGTTAAAAATTAATCTTACTTACATTTCATCTTCTTCTCCCAGTCCCCTGTGTCTTGATATTTCAAGTGACACCCAACCTTATGATACTTAAAACTTAAAGAGGATTCAGAGCTATCTTTTCTTTTGTTTTCTATCGTTTTCCCACATGCCCGGCAACCTGAATAGTTTAATTGTTGTTGGAAATTTTCATAATAATACCATAGAAACAATTGAGCATTTAGTGTAATAAATGTGCTTTACTCATGTTTAATTGTTTCAAAATTATACATAGGCCACAGGAAAGAACAGAACGTAACTGGATTAGTCGGAGTTCTGAAATAGGCAGTGTTACTGTAATATTAATACTTCTAATTATCCAAAACAAATGATGTCTTTATTCATTGAATTTGAACGCAATAAGGAACAAGTAAGTTATTTGTAGGATGAAAAAAGTTATTTTGGGTGAATTATAATAATTAACATTATAAATAATGTAGGCTGTTTTAAACTTCTGACTAATCCGCTTACGTTCTGTTTTTTAGTTTGTACAACATTTTGAAACAATTTATTACCAAAGCACAATTATTACATTAGTGCTCTGTAGTGATTGTAGTATTTCCGGTTCAAGTACAAGTAACAATAACAAAAGTGCGAGTTACTAGACAAAGATAAAAAAAAAAAAAAGGAAAAAGAAAAAAGATGAAACCAGTAAATTTAGTGTTTCACATTATGTCATGTTCAAATGCCATTACGGATTAATTGCAATAAAGCATTATTCCTTATTAAACAGAAGGCAAATTCATATTGACCGCCGCTGTGGTGTAGTAGTAGCGTTTTTGACTGCTAATCCGTAGGTCCTGGGTTCGAATCCCAGTCAGGTGAAGCTGTCCGGGTAAGGCTCTTTTCGTAGATTTTCCTTGCCCTGAGATGATGAATATCAGATAGCTTTAAGGCTCCAAATACTCCGAACCCATTTGCGCCATCATTAATTCATTTTCAGACTTACACATAGAGTATTCATGTTCAATCTACAGCCATCGCGAGAAAACCAATGCTCGTAGTAAGAAAACAAATAAAATCCAATTTTTGTAACTATCACACTAAGAACAAACTTGGTTTAGAACCCACGTATGCCGTTCTTGTGCAGATTGTTTTCCTTCTGATCGACAAACTAGTCTTCCTTCTTTCTATACCGCACACAAGCACGGCATATGAGTTGGCTATTTGGCCATTGGCTCAGGCAGATTACATGCTCATGCCACAGGGGAGACTCTTGCTTGGTGGCGAATTCTCTTATTTAGACACACAGCAAGGAGACCTCGGCAAGCAGCGTGTAGAGAGTTCTGGATCTTCAATTCTAATTTGTTAGGCCCAGAGCCTTCTTCGTAACTTTTGCCCAGTGACCCAGATAGCATGTATCTATTAAATATCTTATTATGTTGGATTATGGTTTCGTTGTTAAAATATGCGAGGCAAGCTACGTGTATTAGTAAACTAACATGAAAGTTGCTGTAATTAAGGCACAGTATTTAAAGTATTTTATTCTTTGTCAAAATTGAAGACTTTTACGATGTAATCGTGTCCTAGTATTTTTATCGTTCTGGTAGAAGTCATAGTTCGAAATTGGCTATTTTGAGATTTTAACACTATTGTATTAAGAAAATGGAGCTTTATAGGCTGGTATAACTCATAAAGTAATATATCTGTGTGTTTCTATGAAACGTACATTCTCATTAATACTAGATTTAACATCTTATAGTCAAACATAAATCATTAAAATCGTTATATCTCAAAAGCATAAGTTTAGACATGGATTTCTTTCAGAAAGCCAACGATTTGTTTACCATTGATTGGGCTAAATATTGTGTGATAAAGGTGGCAAGGTTTAACGATTAAAATATTTCAGTCCAAAGTTTTAAGGATTGCAGTTTAATATATACAAGCGAAAACTTACAGCAATTGAAATCAAATTAATAACCATACACACTGAGGGTTCTGCTTCTAAATTGAGCCCTGAACGTTTTGTCGCTTTCATGCTGATTCCCTGCCGTTTAGGTCAGAGTTTTACGCGAGAGCTATTTTCAGTTCAGCCTGATAGCAGCCTTCCCAAGAATCAAATGCTATAGTTCTGGCGTAGCTTTCTCTGCACTTATTTTTTTATCTATCCATTAAAAATTTAAAACTTGCAAGAGTTGTTTATATCCCTTGGGCGATAGGAGGTTATGAAAAACACATGAACAAATTATGTTATGTTGATAAAACTGGGTTCATTCTATGCAAAGTTGCAATGTAAAAACACCACATGTCAGATAATATGATTATGTGCTTACTTTTTAGAGTCTAGTAAATCTAAGAAACTATAAAGTAAAACTGTTTTGAAAGTGAACAAATTGCGTTTGCTTGGAAAGATAAGATACTCAAAGTCCTAACAACATATATGAACACACAGATTAATCGATGAACCAATGAATGATGACATTTTTAGTTAAGGGAAATATCTCAGAAAATGTGAAATATATTGCCATATATGGGAGCTTACCTTTGTATCACAAGTTTGATATTGTTGCCTGCATTCTTGAACAAGTTCTGCGCATCCTCGTGGCGCAAGTCTCTCGCGTCATATTCGGATATCTTCGTTACTATATCGCCACGGCGCAGCTCCCGATCTGCTGGTGAGCCTTCGATGGTCTGCAAAGAAAACGTTTGTATAGTTACAGAATATTTCCTTTCATTTTGTTTATCAGTACTAAGAAGGAAGATCTAAAACATTAGTTTCTTTTCACCGACTTCTTTTTAAAATTAATATATAAAACGATATACTTTCGAAGAATAGCATAATAACTTAAGGAACATTAATTTAGTTTTTATGTACTAACGAATGGTATTTTTTAGAAGTTTTAGGAATCTACTCAAAAGATTATCTCTGGTATATAATACAAAACTTTCATGTTACAAGAATAATTTAAGCGCAAAAATGTCATTTTTCCATTATTATTTAAATATTTAATATAGTACATTGTTTTTATTTAAACCTCTCCAGAACAGAAATAAAATTAATAGCGTAACTGCATGTAAAATCCATTTTGTAAACATGCAATACCATCCCTGAAGTTACCGCCACGGGTCGCCGAGGTCGTTAAGGTGCGGAATTGTGAGCGAGAGGTCTAGGGTTCGAATCCCGCCACGACCGTCCTCCCTGACTGAGGTTTTTCCAGATTTTTCTCAGTCCTCATAAATGGCAAATGCCGGGGAGGTACCCTAAACTTAGGCCTGCAACGTTTCCTTCCTTTAAAAAAAATCTTTTCCCGATTTATCATTTCATGTATCATCAGTGTTCACCGCCTATGGTGCCTCAGTAGTAAAAACGGGCGTTAATCACTAATAAAAAAATACCTGAAATTACAGCCTCTTCACCTTGAAGAAAAAAATTTGCATATTTCCACTATTCTATAAGAATGCTTTCTAGTTTTTGTTAAATTTAATTAGGTTATATATTAATATTTATAAACATATTTATAATTAATTTATAATTCAATAATATATGTAATTATTCATAATTATATATATATATATTCATCGTTTACATTTATTCATAGGTACAGATATATCAATGTCAATACAAACATTCAGGACGATGAAGTAATCAATATGAACAACTTGCATACCCAGAAATTTTACGTTTGGTAGACACTAGTGCGAAATGTGTCCAGTCAGGTTGCTTTTTCTTGCATATTGGCAAACCTCAGCCATTCGTTTTAAAGAAATATCTGTTATACTCCAGCTGATAGAAAACATTTCGCCAGGGCATGTGTTTATAGCATAAAGGTGCACCAGCGTAATTTTCTCAACATGTCAATGATTGCTTTCCCATGAGGTAAACTGGAAGAGGAGGTTTAGGGAAGTGAGTTGCTTGTTCACATGATTTATAAACATTGTATTTTTTATTCTCGTGAATTACTTTGTAATCGAATTGAAAGAACGCCATTAAGACATCGCCCGGAATCTTCAATAGCGCTCTACAGTTCTCGGTAGGACTGCTATGGTTATAATGAAGCAGATGAAAAATATTTTTCTTGGTATAAGGAATGTTGACTAAAATAAAATGAACATTCGTTAATTAAGGGTCCAAAATGAAATAATAAAATGCTTGCATTGCTATTGTTTAGTTAACATATAAGGTTAGTGAAATACCGAATGAAGTGTTTCGGAACCAGTTTGGTATATGAAATAATTCATATTGATCATTTCTACTCTCATTATCTATTCTATAGATAGATACATGGGAGTGGTGCAGAAGAAATAAGTCAGCTGTTAAGTTTTCAAAAATTTCAGTCGGTAAGTTTAAAGTTTTATCTAGATGTAAGATTTGTACACGAGTTACCAGCTAAATTTTTGAACCAGCTATACCTGATAAATGTAAACCATTTCAATCAGTCATTGTAGAGTGAATTAACTGTGATAGCCGCAAGAAAAACATCATTACAGTGTGGTCCAACTCTTTCTAACATTCGGGAGAGTTGGACCTAGTAAACAAAAGAGAAACGCGCTACTTGCTTATGGATAAGCTTTCTTTCTGTCTTTCTTTCTTTCTTTTTTTTTATTTGACCAATTTATTAGTACATTTATATTTTAAGGAAAATTTATCTATATGTGCATGTGCGTAATATACCTTTTTGCATTCAGTATCTACTCAGAAAATGCACACTTAACATACAAAAGAAATAAAACGCATAATATGCACAGATATTACTAATTGGTTTTTTTTTTTTTTTTTTTAGAAAAATGCCAACCGCATGCAAAAGAATCTTGCAGTCTACTAGACAAGTTGGAGAGAAACGATTTGCTCAAAGAGATTGACTAGTAAGCAAAAGTATTTAAATGAATAAAAATAGACGAAAATGGATTTTAGTTTAAAATCAGTTTCTACGAAAGGCAAAAAAAAATTAATTACTTTTTAAAGACGCACTTCGGTTCATCGAAGAATAGCACTTCACATCAAATGCTTAGGTCACTCCACAACAGGTAACTGTGTTCCATCTACAGCTTTTATGTTAACTCAACAAATATTCACTAAACGTGTGCTTTATATGGAAAATTACAAATTATATTATGATGGGGAAAATAAAATAACTGAAATAGTTCTGTCTTAGAGTCACGCAAGCTGACATAATATTTAAAATAGTGAAACATCCTCAGTTGCTGAAATTCTACATATTAATCGAGAGGGGGAACCCCTAAAGGACAGCACCTCCTTACCTTGCATCTATCTTGTCTGGATGGGTTTTCAGTCGTTATAAAATAATGAACGAAAGTGATAGAATCGCTTATGTGTACAGAAGTACTTGTGGAAGACCGGTGGCTCAAAGTTGCAGAAACAGCAGCAAGGTTGGGCCTTTTTTAAATCATTCGAATTATTCATGAACATTTAAACATGAATAAGGTTAGTGCAAGATGGGTGCCTAGACTTCTTTCCTCACTCCAAAAGCAGCAATGTGTCATCTGTTGTCAGGAATATTTGGAGCTCTGCCGTGGCAAAAAGAGAGAAGTTCTGCAAACCATTGTTACAGGATATGAGACTATGGTCCTCTACTATGACCCTGGTCCAAAAGAGAATCAATGGAATAGCGCAAACCTGTCGAAGCATCCCTCTGAAGGCCAAGGTTACTCAGTCAACCAAGAAGATCAAGGCCACAATCTTTTGGGAGTGAGAAGTAATATTCTTCATTGACTTCAAGGACAGAAACACCATATAAATGAAGGCCTACTGCACAGACTACATGCTTCCATCAAAGAGAAAAGGCGAGGAAAGCCGAGTTGTGGTGTGCACCTTCTTCATGACAACACGGCTGTGCACACGGCTCTTGTTGCAAAGGAAGTTGTGAAGAAATGTGGCTTCAAGGAGATCCACCACCCACCCTACAGCCTAGATCTAACTCTAAGTGACTATTTCCCCTTCTCAAAACTCAAGAAGGACCTTCGAGGAAAGACATTTAAGTGTGACAAGGAAGCGATGGATGCTATTTATGCCCATTTTGCAGACAAGACTTCTGACTATATTTGGGGGGGAGGCAATGAAATGTTAATTCAAAGATGTGAGAAGTGTATTGCAATAAAGGGCATCTGTATTGAAAAGTGGAACATAGTTTTTGTCTTTTTCATAGCTAGAAAATGTTTAGGCCGGAAACTTATGAACTTACCCTCGTACCATGAAAGAACTACTATTATATTTTAATATGCATAAAATATAACATTAATTCATTATGTATAGAATACAGATACCATAAGAGTTGTTTTTCACCTATTTTTTTCTTCATCCTTTCTTTCAAGGTACACGTAATCAGAATTACAATGCACAACAGTCTCAAATTGAAATGTCTCCAATTGGCACATTAACAATTCTTATACCGTGAAAAGCTTGGCTTCACATCACATAAATTGATCGGAGCAAAACGGAAATAAGCTACATAATTGTTGTGTAATTAAACGAGATACACCTGCGGGGCTACTTCTAACACCCAATAGTACATTATTGAATACCGAGTATTATTGCCAAGAACTTTTTTTTTTTCTGTTTCACATGTTCTGTAACAGGTGTAGCTGGCGTCCGATTAATTGCTTGAGCTTATTCATCGACTACTTTTCGGGCTTCAGGCGTTTCAAGATTTGGTGTTTCTGAATGTTTAATTGTCTTAGAGAGAACCGCGACATTCTTCTGCATGTATTGTAAATCATCACACAACACTTCTAATGCTAGATGACTGAAAACCTTGCACGTTCTTCAATGAGTTACGGCAGGCTCTGGAAGAATTTGGGTCATTTCTACGAAGCTCTTTAAAAATGTCATTTTACAGTTTGAAATAAATCTATTCATTCTTATCACGTAAGTCACTCTGAGAAGTCCATGTTTGCAACCTGTTAAGTGCATCGTATTGGAATGAGTGTTTTATTGGCGGATTTTACCCAATATGGAGCTGAATCGACCGCCAATAGAATCACATTCTTCTATGACCTCGTTGGTCAAGAACAAACATGTCTTTATCAACAGTTTTAAACTTTGCAATGCTTTTTTCTAATTCTTACTACCTAATAAAACCATTTTTTGATTGACACTACTACCTGCCTTCTCTAGACAGCTTACTGCTGACTTGTTTACTCCTCTTTCTCTTAATGAAGAAGATTTAAATGGAAAAGTTCACTTTCTCAATAATTTTGAGCAAATTTTACCTATGAGTACACCTAACACATATTAACAGAATTGTTGGAAGATGTTTCTGTGCAAATCAGAATGATAATTTGTTCCATTTATGATAGTGCCCCTGTTTACACCTCTAATCTAGTTTCCAGTTGCCTGAATGCATATTATAACACTATATATTTTGATATCCTCAAAGTATTCTAACTTCATCACTTTTTATATACGGACATTTTAAAGGAAATAAGAAATTGTAAGAATGAATTGTAGCAATCGAAGATGACGTGGGATATAAGTGTGTGGAAAAAATACTAGATTCCATGCAGTGAGACACGTGTTTATGTTCGTCGCTACTTACAATACTTGCTTTAAAGCGTCTGTGTGTGAATTTTTACCATATGCATTCTACATGTAAATTTTTAAAATCTCTTTCGTTATATTTATTTATTTCATTAAAGTTGAAATTTCCTACAAAGTTAAAGCTGACACAGGTATTGAAGATGTGCGTATCGTCACGCTTTATAGAATATGGGCTTATGAATATTGCATCTTTATACTAAAAGTATTATTATAATATGATTCTTTGTTTCATTTCCAACAGCAGCAAGCTTTAATATTAACAATATTTTTACCTACTTTATTTTTACACTATAGTAGATAGTGTCCTCACACTGTATGTCTTATTTCAACATTTTTAACAGTGTTTAACGCCCGTTTTTACTACTGAGGCACCACAGACGGTAGACACTGATGATAATAATGAAATGATACACTGGGAAATGAATTTTAAGGAAGGAAACATTCAGGCATAAGTTTAGGGTACCTCCCCGGCATTTGCCATTTATGAGGACTGAGGAAAACCTGGAAAAAACCTTAGGGAGGACGGTCCTGATGGGATTCCAACCAACCTCAGACCTCCCGCCCACGAGTCCGCGCCTTAACGACCTCGGCCACCCGTGGCGGTATTTCAGCATTTTATTCTTTTTCGTTAAATTAAGACTTTCTAGCGTTTCTTGTCAAATCAACTGCTCTTAATTAAAACTTTGCTTCTATATCCTATACTTTTATCAAATTTTGCATAGAGGCAGTCTCCATGTTTACTAACATAAACACAAAATTCATTAAAATAGTCAACCCGTTTTGAAAATACGGTCATACGAAATATCCCTCCCCCCAAATCTATCATCAACATATCTTTGAATTGTCATAGCACCTCTCCTAATTAAGCTATAGAGGTAGGAAATATGTCATTTTTCAGAAGTGTTGTGGGCTTGCCTATAATATGTAACACTATATGGGTTAAGAAGATTGTTTTGAAATTTTAAAGAGAAAAATTGATTTTGAATTTTGAAAAAAAAAAGGTCTTAAATTTTTCAAAAAATTCTAGAAATCAGTTTACATTAATGTTAAATTATTTACAAAGTTTAGAAATGTAGTGGTAGTGAACTAATAGTTAAAATAATTTAAAACAAACTACCCAATATTTTTAATCCAACACTTAAGAGATATCATTAGAAGCAGGCCTATAAAAAGACATAGTATGCCACAATTAGGATGTTATACATTTATTTTCCATTTAGAATTGTCACATTTCTATTTTGTAAACAGCCACTTATATTATTATTATTATTATTATTATTATTAGGGATGGTTCTCTGCAAGATTCAGAGAAGTTCTGACAGGCAGCCTGTAACGCTGCAGTACTTTGACTAGCGCAGTATGCAACTGTTGTTTGAATGTACGTACTTGCATTGAAGTATATAATTATAATGTGTTAAAATGCTGTGCATTTATTCTACACAGTTACGTTATATTATCAACGAAATTTTATGTATCTTAAAGTAAGAACATTTATAAATATTTTAGTGTTTTACGTTGTTTTCATGAGTTAATAAAGAGACGGGAAAACATGTCATTTGAAAGAATATAGTTTTTACCTATGATTAAACATACCTTAGGAAACCTGCTGTAACATTTGATTACTTCGATTTTTTACTGTTGAATATTTTACACGGCCGTCTTTTCAAAATGGATAGAATTATTTTAATAAAATTTTATATTTCTCTTAGTATAAATACACGGAGTCAACCTCTCTGCCGAATTTCATCAACTTCTGAGACGGTGAGGTTAAATCAACGTGTTTATTTGACATAGATTGGCTCTTCCACCCTTATATTACTTTATTTTTTGAATTTACAATTTCAGTAACGTAAGAGTAGAAGTATTTATGGTTAAACATATATAGCAAATAAAAATATTTTACATTTTCATGACTCTGGAATGGGTTGTTTTCCAAGTTTTTAACAATTTTGTAAGTATTCAGAATGCTCGCTTCTTGCCTGAATGCAGATTTTACTTCGATGTCTCATTGCCCTGTAAAAATGAACATTGCAGACTGATTAAAAAACCAACATGCTTATTTCTTGACAAGAACGTCACTGATCACGCGTCAATAAGCGCAGTTCATGCATGATGGCACTCCCGAGTATTTCAGTATTTGTATCTACAAATATCTAAATCGGTTTCCTTTCGGAAGATAGGTAGAAATGAACTGCTTGATTACCTCTATGATAATTTGATTTATATCCACTGGATATCGGCATGCGGTGATGTTTAAAATCATTGGTGCATTCATCTCCGCTGATAATGTGGAAACGCGCCGCAATTGCACTGTGCAAGTTGTCAGACATTATACAAAATGCCAGGAATTTGGGATCTCGCAGGACAATGAGACGTCAAATTTGTATCCAGGCAGGGAACGAGCACTTTTAACGTTTACATGCGGAAAATGTTAAAAGTGAGTCTCATTGAAAAACCTTAAAAATTCGGGAAACAAGCATTTCCGGGCGCTTTTATTGCCCACTCTTAAACCGTATGTTCAATTAATGTAAAGACCATTCAAGATGTTAAAATATTATTTTCCACGTTTTCTGTTCTTCGGTCCTGGAACAGGCATCAGTTTTCCCGGTCTCTTCTTCCTGCATACGCTTGCTCAGTCCCAATTGTTTGGGAATGATTCAAACTTATTTAGAACTTCCGGCAATTCTTTCAAAGTGCAGTTTTCTTGGCATTTTTGTATGTGTGTGAAGATTTGAGAAGCATTAAGTATTTAGCTGATAAATGCAGTGTTTTGGCGAGCTCTCCCAGGTATATTAGTTACATTCAATTTGTTTAGATCTCTCTCACTATCTCACCATGACGGTTATAGGTGTATTGGTAGGGAAAGCAGTCGTGCTGTTTAAGTGTGTTCCAGCCAGAAACAAACACGAGTCAAATGCGAGTTATGTAGCCCGCAAAGCACAACAGCGAAGAATCGCAGTGCGTCGTCGATCGATTGCGGTATGTTGTGACGATTTTGGATTGCTATTCGCTACTTCAAAACGAAGCAATGCGGGTTGCAAACCTCAATGACTCGAAGTTTGCATCACTTTATTATTATGCCCAGGTAGAAAAAGGTGAAATTTTTATAAATATTTGCTAAATAGCATTGCTTATGTCAATGTAAAAACCTCCTGAGTAAACGTTTTACCAACAATAAGGACTGCCCAAAAGGGTTCACCTCCTTATTATATCTATCAAACATAAACACTGAGCCCCTGTCGGAACATGCTACTTGGATAAGGTATTTTCGTAGTTTTCCCTTACCCTGAAAAGGTCAATACCAAATAACATTAGACGCTAAAGACTCCAGATTCATTTGATTTATCATTTCACTGTCTCGAAAGACTTTGGCAGTTAGTGGAATGTTAAACCCTTACAAATATGTTAAATCCTTCATTTATGCAGCGGTTAAGTCCACGCTCGTAATACTATCTAGTAGGCTGAAATAGATCATTACCAACAAGAATAAAATTAAATTTTTTTAAGTGTTACAGTTGGCATTGATAAGATTAAATGAAAAATAAGGAAAGAGATTTTGGAGAACAGCCCTAGCGAAATTCGAACCGTAGACCTCCAGTTGACGCCTCCATACCTTAACGATCTCGGCCACCCGTGTAGGTTTTATTAAGAGTATTAATACCAGGCGTGTAGTCATGTCAGGGCGCGCCAAAGGGCCCGGTAAGTTTTTCTACAACTTGGGAACACCCTGCTGCTTTATTTTTAGTTTTAAAAATAATAGCAATAAAGCTCTTTCTTCATGGAAGTATATTTTAACTATGACAACAAATGAATCGCTGCTACTTTTGGACTGAGGAAAGAAGTCTAGACACCCATCTTGCACTAACCTTATTCATGTTTAAATGTTCATGAATAATTCGAAGAACTGTTGTTTTAGAAAGGCGCAACCTTGCTTCTATTTCTGTAACTTTGAGCCGCCGGTCTTCCATAATTTCTTCTTCTACAAGAGCGATGTTTTCAGGAGGAGCACCTCCAAGCACTCTCTTCGTCTTCAGTGCTTTCTTGACCCATTCGAAAAGGTTTGGCCCATTCTTTTTATGAGGGGGATGCTTCCCCATATACACCGTCCAATCGCTGTTTAATTTTATTTGGTGTCAGTCCTTCTTTTGTGAAGAACTTGATAACAGCTCGATACTCCATTTTGAACATGTCACAATCTTCTACGTATATCCTTCTTTATGCAGCTGTATCTGAACAAGTGAACACAGCAACAATTATTTACCTAACAGATAAGGCATGACACGAGATAAGGATTTTGTGAAGGTGATAATCCTTATTGGCTAGGCCAGGAAACTTATGGACCTACCGTCGTATGTGTGACGAAGAAGTGACGAAGTAGATTTTTTTTTCACTTTGAGATTAGTAACGGAAAATAAAAAGAGGTGCCGCAAACAAAGTTACAAACTATTTTTCGAAAATTCAAAGATAAAATTAAAATGTACTAATTAATTATGCAAATGAATATATCTGTGAGTTGGCATTGACATTGAACGGTGTTCCTTTCTCCGATTCATAGATAATTTTCAACAAATCACTAAAGTAGCACTGTCAAAAATAAAATTAATACAGTTAATGCTTCTGACGCACATAACTCGCCTACATGGTCTAAACAATAATGGTTAGAGCGCAAATATAAATGCATAGTTACGAAACAGTAGGGTGTAATGATTGTTGCTCTCTAGGTCATTTAGGACCACAAAATGTTTAGGGATTCTCGTCAAGAGACGAATGGATGATGTGTCAAGTTCCTGTAATGACACGGAAGAATCGCAACAATTGAAATCTCTATAAACCAAACTTTCAGCCCATTAGTGGTCTACAGCACACATTAAGACTGAACAAATTCTTTACCACTAGTAGAAATAGGCCTAGAAAATGCCTTTACTTCAAGAATCTAATGTTATTAGTATTACTGAAAAAGTCTTTAACAGATCCTATTTATTTACAAAAAGTATGGACTGTTTGATGATCATAAATAACTGCTTGAATTGAAAAATAAAATTCGTATTGATATAAGCATATTTCAACAGAATTTAGGAAAAAGATGATATTAAAATTAATTTTATAATACCAAAAATTTATGTCGAAAAGATGAATCAGCAACTCTTGGTATAAAACCTGTTTTAGTAATGTAAATTAAAACTTTCCGCAATTGCAAAGCTCTAAGACTACACACCTGCTCAAACCTAAAAGCTTTTCCTTTTGTTTGTTCTCTCCGATTTTCAATATAAATAAATGTAAGTACTTGCTTCCCTTGCCATTAAAATGGGATGTAGTTAACCTGTGTGAAAACGTTTATTATTTTTATTAATTCATTTCTGTATTTCTTGAAAGAAAAGTTCATCATATTGAACTTAATACGACGAAAGCGTATGTAACAGGTGCCATCAGCTGGTTTTACTCTTAAGAAATCTGGAGATGGGAGAAATGTACTTCCCCTCTCCTTAGGACTGGTTTAATTTTAAATATGTTAGTCACCTATTTGAGGTGAAGAGTAGAGTATTAATTGTTCCATTCTTCTTTTTTATGAACAGCGGAGTATACACAGCTTGCGCCAGAAGACAATGCAATCTGGGCTGTAGGGTGGATGATCGATCTTCTTGAAGCCGCATTTCTTCACAGCTTCCTTTGCAACAAGAGCTGTGTGCATAGGCGCGTTGCCAAGAAGAAGGCGCACACCACCACTCAGCTGTCCTCGCCTTTACTCTTAAATGGAAGCACGCAGTCTGTGCAGTAGACCGGCATAGTACTCCCCATTTACTGTGGTGTTCCTCTCCTTGAAGTCAATGAAGAGTATTCCTTTACAGTCCCAAAAGATTGTGACCTTGAACTCTTGGCAGGCATTGCGTGCAATTCGTGTTGGTATGTGCGTTTTCCTTATTTCCTACTATAAGTTTTCTAAAAACCTGTTACATCGACAGGGAAACTTGTACACCTACAAAATAAATTTAGTTCAAAAGATAAAAATATAATTTTTCCATAAACAGTAATACTATGGCCAAGCACCTAGCTCTAGCCGCTTCTAACTTCCCAAAATTATATTTACACAATAGAAAGTCCTAAGGTTTGGAAAGCAGGTCGACTGAGCTCTAAAGTATCGCTATACCGCTGTCGAGAATCGAATTCAAAAACCTTCAGTCTAATGTACAGCGCGTTACCACCTGAACTATTGCCGTAACAGAATACAATTTACATATACTTTATTGCATAACTTTACCGCGAGTGTTCTGACACCAAAATAATACATTTTTGATTCGACTTGTTCTTGATTTCAAATTAAATACTCAATGACAATATTTACTCACCTTGACAATGATGAGCGGTGCCCCTACATCGGAGCCACCAACCAGTCGAAGTCCCCATGCCTGATGGGGCCCATTTCGGCGCAGTGCGACACCAAATTCGTGTGGTTTACTCATCGCGAGCTGTGATGAGACAGTTAAGCACGTTTTATACGCAGAACTGGTGCTTGGTGCTTATCGATATCAGGCTAAACAGTCTCTATCCCATCGACCTATCGAAAGTTAGCTCACTTTTAATTTCCTTCTTTAAAACTAGTACTAAAACAATAAACTCTAATTTCCTTTACAGTCAACCATAGCGAGGGGGAAAAAGCTATTAAGGAATAAATAACACGCTTGCTTAAAATTTACATGATCATTAAAATAAATGGTTGATATACAGAGAATCTCGAATCGATCTCGTTCTCGATCAGATATAAATATGTACGTGTTTTTGTTGGTACAGCATTATATAGTAGGCAAGGAGTACACTATCATGGAATCGCTTCATGTTTTCATTTTCTAGATTGGCACGTGGTTTATCAGAATTCGAAACAGATCTTATATCTAATACTTGCACAAACGTGGAATGATAATTGAACTAAATATGCAGAAACAAAATTAGCCACGCAAATGCTGTATAAGTCATCTTCGTGCGAAAAATCATTACAGTTGTTTTTGAAATGCAATGAAAGCGGAGCTTAGAAACTAGAATTGTATTTATATTGTTTATTGATCAACAAACTTCCTATGGGAAGACCATATGGTTAGAGTTTGAAAGAAAGTGACATCATTTCCATCGAAAACAAAAACTATTTCATGGGGATTTGAATTCACCATAAAATTTTGCGGAATTGGACTCCCTGTATATTTTGAATGTGCCATACTAGTTCACATATAACTGCAACCCGCCCCGTCTCATCTTCTTAATTTAAAAAACCCCAATTCCAATGGAAAAACAAATAATATTCTTATTCCATCACAGACACAGAATGGAAGTTCAAACTCTTTTCAGAGAGTTTGCGTTGGGAATTTGTAAATTGTTGAATTGTCCATGTTTATGAGAGAAACATTTTTCTCGGTGTGGTTTTTATCTACATAATTTTTTTTTTAATTTTAGTTGCATCGTTTTAATTTTTTAATGCTATTTTATATTTTTTCCAAACAGGTTTATTGCTAAAACACTTTGCAAAAATCACATCTTATTTTCATAATCAACACGCAGTTAGCGTTATTGTTTGCGAATTTTACAGATATGTGTGTGACACAATATTAATAGACTCGAATGAATTCAGGTCGGATATTATTTCAATGTGTTCAGATAGAGAGATGGGGGTGTCACGTGCTTAATAGGAAATGTCTCTCTTTTTTTTTTTAATGGTGTTTAACGCCCGTTTTTACTACTGAGGCACCACAGGCGGTGAACACTGATGATACATGAGATGAAATGATATATTGGGAAAGAATTTTTTTATTAAAGGAAGGAAACGTCCCAGGTCTAAGTTTAGGGTACCTACCCGGCATTTGCCAGTTATGAGGACTGAGAAAAACCTGGAAAACCCCCAGTCAAGGAGGATGGTCCTGATGGGATTCGAACCCCATGTCCGCACCTTAACGACCTCGGCCACCCGTGGAGGTGGAAAAGCCTCGTAACAGATGAGAAAGGATTTGCAAATAGTTGACATTAAATAAAAATAAATCTCACGGCAATCTTTAAGAGCCTGTCTTGAAACTATCGCAGAGATATTAATGTATGATAGAAAGTACAGTTCAGAAATAACATTTACTATCACAAATAGGAGGCTGGTGTAAACATTATACATATAGCTGGAAAGGAAACGAATGGCTAAACTCCTAATCGGATGAACAAAATATATGAAGTAACAAATTTAATGCAATTTAACCACGTCTTAATCAGTTTACAGAGATTTCATTTCAAAAGTCCTTACTCTGAATAAATACCCAGTTAAAATAAATTTAATATAAAGCAAATACTATCACTTTAAATAAAGGGGGAGGGTTTAAAACCAGTATGATGACTTTTTAGGTTTCTCCTCCTGACTCCCATAAACCCACACTTAAAATTTAGACAGAATGAAAGGTAGTTACATAGCAGAACCAAACAAATCATCTATGCTAACTTCATAATAACAGCCTGCTTGTCCACAGAAGCAACTGAACAATATAAGGAGTGTTGAAATTTAGCTGAAGAAATGTTTACTATAGACCCTTAGAGGCCAAATTTACGTAAAAAGCACACAATTAAGTGATATGTGGCAAGTTTGCGCATTTGTTGCATAGCTTCACACTTTACCTCCGCAACGTACCCTGTTTCTTGCCAGCAAGCGTTATATCAAAACAGCTGAACAGCTGTGTCGAAGTTTTGCGGATACAAACGAGTTCTGTGAATCTGTATATTCGCTATACTGTTAATGTTTAAGAGAGTTGGACGGTAAGCGAGGTGGGGAAGTTTCGTTGGCTACGCGTCAATGTAAATAAACTAAAGATTGCAGATTGGCCTGCTTGTATGTGTCAGCAGTCGCGAATAGAGACAGAGCTTTCATTTTAAAATGTTCCAGTCCGATTAATTACCTATTGGGAATAATTTAATTTAAAATAAAACAGGTCGATTTACATATTAAGGGATAGTTTAAAACCGATGTTGATTACATTTTAGATTTCACTCCCACTTTTAAATTTCAAATGGCATCTCTATATTACGATGGTTACATTTTAAAGAGGATTAAATAGTTATCACACCTTACATTTTCTAAGTAGCCTAGTAACTATGTTATTGTTATTGTAGTTTGAATTTGGACAGAACAAAACTACAAAAAAACTATTAAACATTTAATGCAATAGTTTTTTGCTTCAAAGTGGTGTTTAAGAGGATTGGTCAGGAGTTGCGAAATAGGCTGTATAACTGCGTCTTAAAAGTTGTAATTATCCAAAATAATTTATGTTTTCATCCTAAAACTAACAAAATTATTTTTGTTTTCTGTCCACATACAAACATGTAACCAGACTGTCGGGTAAAGATAAAAAACAAAAGATGTAATAAAAGTTTATTGCTATTTAAAATTTAAGTTTCATAAGATAAGGGTGCTATTTTAAATTTTAAGTGTGGGTTTCTGGGATTGAGGGGGAGAAACCTAAAAAGTCATCAAACTATTTTAACTCCCCCAATTATTTAAATTGGTAGTTTTTGCTTTAAATTAAATTTATTTTAACTGAGTATTTATTCAAAGTAAGCACTTGTGAAATGAAATCTCTGTAAACTGATCAAGATATGGCTGAATTGCATTAAATTTGTTACTGTATGTATTTTGTTCATCTGATTACAAGTTTAACTATTGGTTTCCTTTCCAGTTATGTGTATAATGTTTACACTAGTCTTCTATTTGTGCTGAAACTTTACATTAACTGCATCATTCGTATTTTTCAAAGGACGTTTCAACTTAAGCTTGAACAAGTTTCATTATCAGGCAGAGTGAAAATGTTGCATACTTTGATTATTAAGATATGTCTAGTCCATAAATGAACTAAAATGAAGAATGAAAACCCCACATTTTTCCTAGTACGACATACAATGTATGTGGCAATCTATAGATGTATGTGAAAATCTAGCTTGAAAATATGGCAAGCTGTTAATTCCTACGTCTAGCATTAAATAAGAAAATAAGATACATGATAAAAACAAAATATGCAAAAAGTTCTTCGCTTTGCCTAGGTCACAATAGTCTTGCAGAGATGCAGACACAGAAGAAAGAAAAATCCGTTCTTGATTTGGAAGTAATAAGTAATAATAGTGAAAGTTCATTTTTAAATAATTATTCGGGTATAAAAGTCTATCTACAAGAAAGGTGGCATTTGTCATATAATTAGCACAGTATTCATGATATTAAAGTATTTTCGGATGCGCTGAAAACGCTTGCTACTTTATCTGAAGATACCAAGGTATATTGATGGTCGTTTTACTACTCCTTTCGTATTTTCCGTTATTTTGTATGATAAATAATACTAGGGTTTTGCCTTTTAGGTTATTCTATTCCCTTTGATGTATTATGCGTATTTAGTAATTTGTAGAATTTTGCATGCTTTATTAGCAATGTCCAGGCTTTTCATTGTCATCTGTAATTTAGATAGCTAATATTCTCTCGCTCTTGCTATACCTTGTGAAAATTACAGGTAAATGTCTTCTTTTCAATAATAGCAAACATAACAATTAATACATGTAACCAAAAATACAAGCGCCAGTGGTAGGCACTGTTGTTAGTCTAAGCATTCGAGCAACAACTGGTTCGTGCCGTTTAATCAATTTTCAACAGTTTTGCCTAGTACCTCATGGATTTGAAAAGCACTTTAGTCGATATTTTCACCATTAGGATTTATCTAACATTTGTAGATGCTAAGTATTACTCAATTCGAGAGGGTATTTTCTGCCAGGTCTGTTTTATAGAGTTGAATGGCCGTATTTATTAGATTTATAACCACATGGCTACTACTTTTATGTGGATAAATTTCATTAATTCAGATAAAATGTGAGCAAAAACAGAAGTGCATGAACAAAATTTAAAAAGGCATTGTCGAACACTCCTCTTTCTTCACATCCAATTTTGTCTTGAGGACCTTGTTAGAAGCTTGGTGTATTGCGTTAAGTATATTCTTAGAATTGCACAGTTAGATGTATCAAAATCATTTTCCAATATATTTGTGAAAGATAAAATCCATATGAATTGTTTTAATATTTTTTATTTAAATAGTGGTTCTTTAAATGTTGGTGACGACGATGACATTGCTATAGATGAAACAAAGCAGATCTGTTCTACAAAACTGCGGTAATACTCCAAGAATAATGCTCAGCTTAGAAGAAAGAGGAATTTTACTTGTTGAATTTATTGACACACTGAAAAAGAACTAGGACATAGAGAAAAACGTAGCATCAAAGCCCCTACAACGTAACCTAGATCACCGCCACGGGTGGCCGAGGTCGTTAAGGCACGGACTCGTGAGCGGGAGGTCTGCGGTTCGAATCCCGCCAGGACCGTCCTCCCTGACTGGGGTTTTTTCCAGGTTTTCCTCAGTCTTCATAACTGGCAAATGCCGGGGAGGTACCTAAACTTAGGCCTGGAACGCTTCCTTCCTTAAAAAAAAAAATATCCTTTCCCAATTTATCATTTCATCTCATGTATCATCAGTGTCCACCGCCTGTGGTGCCTCAGTAGTAAAAACGGGCGTTAAACACTACTCAAAAAAAAAAAAAAAAGTAACCTAGATCTGCAGACTTAATAACTTCTGTATTGCACGAATAGAGGGAAACAGTCCATGATGTGGAACTAGATTATTGCTTCATTCAAATATGCACCTCTGTGTTTCTGTAGCATACAAGATATCATTTTCAACACATAATATTCTCAGAAACAGAAGGGGTTGTTTCACCCTAGAGATTACACAAATTTAATTATTTACAGTAGAATATACAATGATAAGGTCCCAATATTATACATATTATTTTACTGTTTATGTTGTAATTGGTCAAAACTGGAACCAGGAAGTGAAAACGAACATCTGCGAACGTAAGAGCGTCTTCCAAAATGAAATCTATCCTCATTTGGAAGCATGAGAATTCAAACTGTTCTAAAATACACTTATCTCTATCATGCAGCGTGGAAATTTAGTCATAAAAACTACTTTAAGGCAGATCAATATTCATTTTTTTTCTTGGCCAAAATTTTTTCCTTGAGGTTGGTCATTCGGTTGTCTCTCCCCATTCACTTTACCTCAGAGAAAATGCATAACAATGTTACGAAATTAATATATCCAATTATACGTATGCGTTGACAGGTTTAACCTCATGAAGAACTTTGAGCAACAACGAAACGTCTATCTATAAATGTCTCATGCGGAAAGAAGAAAAAATCCATTTTCCAGCCTATATCTCACAAAGATTTATAAAATAACCAGTTCCATAAACATTCCACCACCCGCAACATTAGTTAGGCTGAGTTAGATTCATCCTTATTTGAAAATATCCGAAGAATGAGTGTCTAAAAGTTCAAGAGATAAATATTCGTACTGCAGCTCTCAAAGACGCGGCATTTGCCAGAAGCCAAGATATAACCTTTCAAAAGTACTTACTGAATTGTGTTTGGCAATAAGTGCAGAGGAACTTTATGTAAAAATGTGTAATGACATAAACTGTGTTTAATGATATTTGCTGTGGATTCTCCGATAATGCGTCTAGTATCGAAATTTAGGTATGTCATTGAATCAAAATTAATTTTCTTTAATTATGTTAGTATATCCATGTTTCCCTTTAATATAAGTTATCATTACACTTTATCATTATGGCATCAATAAAAATTTTGAACATAGACTTATTTTATTTCATTTTGTCTATTTGCAGTCTTGTTTAAAATCGGGCTGATCTTTTAAAGGACGTTCCACTGCATTTTCTCTCTCTTGGATTTTATTGAATAATATCTTAAGTGTTCTGATACGATAATAAAAATAATATACTTTGTATACATGTTTTAAATAGCTTGATATCGGCTAAATGATGCAACAAGTGTTATAGTACTGAATTGCCTGTTTGTAGCTATTAAGTAAATAAAGTGAGAGGTGGGGAAATATCACGCAGGAGTAGAAGACGGTGAAAAGAAGATCGAAAATATGAGGCATCGATTTTGATAAACTGTTTTCGAAATTTAAAAGCAAATAATACATTTTATATAGTTTCGGGGTGGCTAATTTTAACAACAGAAGCAATGTATAAGCTTATCATGAGAGTCGCTATAGAGGCATTATAATTAGATATCGAAAGACTTCAAATAAAAAACAAGTCACGCAAGTAACGGCAAGTAACGATCTATCATGCGGCGCCGTGAATGAGTGATCAAGTTAAACGCCAACCATCAAGTTACTTCCGTCCACATTTCCTTCTCTTCCACCAGTTCATTTATCACCTTAATCATCATCATAATGTTATTCGCTGCTACGTCTGCAAGCTACCGCCATCTATTTGCCGAGCTCAGAACTCCAATGTCAGTACTGCTATTTCTCACCAACCAGTGTTTCGTAAATCATACTTCACACCAAAAAGCAAAGCAAGGTTCTTGAGTACAAAAAGAGCTTTAAACTGCGTGACGCATAGAATATAGCTTATTTCTTAAAGGAATAATCTGGTATAATTGTATACATATGTTTTCTGCATCTTGCATTGATACACCAACATTGTTTATTTCCCAACGTTACTTGGCAGAATTACCACATTGCTTCTATTTTTATTTTTATCCCATACACCTAAGAAAGGTCTGGGCAGGATTCATTGCAACAGCGGCGATTAGTAATTACCCTACAGACTTAAGGCAGGTGTGAACAACGTCCTTGAGGAAGTTCGAACGAATAATAATAATAATAATAATAATAATAATAATAATAATAATAATAATAATAATAATAGAATCGCATCTCTTTAAACATAGTACATAGTAGCCAAGGTCATTGCATAACAGCTATCCTATATGTTTAATCGTAACATAAGAGACATCTCCATGAATTGTGACACTAACGATATGTGAAGTAATCATTTAAATAGTTTTATTTTATTCAGTCTTATTCTTTTTATATTATTATTATTATTATTATTATTATTATATTGTGTGAAAAACACGGTTGCTTATAATTTAAAAAATGTACCTTTTTAATTGAATATATTTCTATAAATTCTCTTATCAAATTGGTAAGCTTAATGCTGTTATTTCTTAATTTGTGTAATGATGTATAAAATATCTGCTATTACCAATAAAATATAGTAATAGAAAAGCAAAGGGGGCCTAATATCAAAATATCCCTTAACATTTGCATCTAAACAATTAAAACTAGAGAAGTTAAAACAATTAATAGTAATGTTCATGAAATTATATGTAACACCCACATATCAGAAAAGCATTGCTGTATTTTATGCTGAATGATTATGTTACAGATTGCTTAGAAGTAAATGATTAAAATTAACTTATTTATAGTTTTGTTTTTAATCTTTCTGGAAATATTTTAAGAGCTGTTTATACTACTTTTATTTGGAGCTAGTGTTTAATGTTATATCGCGATATGATTCCCATGGTAACAACAGAAATGTGCCTAATATGCTAGTTAAATTACTTAATTTACTTATAGGCCTTGTGGTTGAACCGTATAACATAATGAAATGATAGTCTAAACGCAGGCCAGCTTTTAC
Organism: Metallyticus violacea; assembly: GCA_030762175.1. NCBI lineage: Eukaryota > Metazoa > Arthropoda > Insecta > Mantodea > Metallyticidae > Metallyticus > Metallyticus violacea. The sequence continues at coordinate 18,541,161 of CM060838.1, read as the reverse complement.
GCGCCCGAGGCTATCGTATCGCAAATGTGGCAAGTTGCCCACCCTCAAGCTCTCACAAAACATAACTTGTTTTTATTGTGAATATTGCATATTTAAATTACATCTAATGAAACTTTGATACCAGTATTTCAGAGATATTTGGTTCAAGAATTATGTGAGTACTCAAATAAAATAACTAAAAAGTTCTAAAATAATGTTTATTAAGCCACGCCCCTTTATGCAGATAGTAAAACATTATATTTTGTTTATGTTTTCAAAGACAGTATTTGTTCAATGACTAAACCTGTGAACATATTTTACTCTAAACAACTTTTTTTTTTCGGTTAGTTACTATCTACTGGGGGAGAGGTTTAGAATGTGGATTCACTTAATGTATTTAGTTTTATTTCTGGAGAAAAATATTATTTGAAGCAACGTTTAGTTGTGCAGCTTTAGTAAGCTTATCCATTGTTCTGTATGTCGTGTAAGCCATCAATGCGATTTTTGACATGCTTTAACAGCTACGACTTTTCTTAAGAATATAATTCGCACTTTTGTGAAGAAAGTGTTCGACTAGAAACACGACACTGAATTAATTTCCCGCTCCGCACCAAGCACCAGCGATAACATGAAAACCTGTAACTTGAAGCAGCAAATCCACTTAGTTGTCAGCACTGTACACCATGGCAACTACATTACTCACTCGGTACCTGCAGGGCACTGGCGAGGCGGAAGATGCGGCCAACATAGCTATCAGCTATATTTATCCGCTGGGCAGCCAGCTCCACCGACACGCTGCCCATTGGCAATGACAGTCCTAACCAATATCGTCCTTTCCCTTTACCAATTGTGACCCCTAGGTTATACGCTACCTGACCTAGGTCAGTGAGAGCGTCTTTTGTCATCTCTATATAGTTCTGCACTGAACTAACGTTCATCATTCAGGACTTTTCATTGGCACATTAATTTGGACTATAATCCTATTATTATTATTATTATTATTATTATTATTATTATTATTATTATTATTATTATTATTATTATTATTATTAAATTTCTATAGTTGCAAGGCTTCCAAAATAATAAGGGTTGATTCTTAAACATTTTCTTTCCATTCTGATATATATTAAACTTCACAAGTTTTGTTTTTCTGTTTTTATGCGAAAAAATATTTTATACAAGAGTAGTAGATAATATTTAAAAATATATATTTATTAGCATATTATTAACTTATGATGTCAGCTTTTAAAGCATCTGAATGAAACGATAGGGTAAATTTCTTTGACAGAAGATGGAATTCAACGTATTCTCAATGATGTGAAGGACAACGCTGGAGTGAGGGTACAATGTGTAAACAGAAAGTATGTCATAGAAATCTTATGGTAGATGAGTGCTTTGGGTTCGCGGATTCGATTTACAAAATAAGAGTCAAAAATATATCTCATTCGTTTATCTTTTTTTTTTTCGACAAAAGTGTTATCAGCTATCATTAAAATACTAATATTACTTCATTTGTTTTATTAACAAATATTTTACATTAATGGAAGTTTTCTTTGTATAGGATGTTGCATATTCAGTTTAATGAGCATTTAAAGTAATAGAACATTTTCAAAAGCGTGGGAGTTTATATCTAAAATGGACGCTGCGTTTCCTACCGCAGAGTAGCCGTGCTAAGATACTGAAGATTTTTCCTTTTCCGTCAGAGTCATCATGTTTTTCTAATACTTGTCTTTACATTTATCCTTTGAACTATCGTGGCTATTTTTAAATAAAAATTGAACGGAACTTAATTATTGTAAGCAATTCAAGCCTGAAATGTTTATCTTTCTTTGCTGTTCTTAACTACTGATTAAAAAGCACTTACCTGTCAACTAATAAATTGACAAAATGATCAAAATGACTCATTATTTATCTCCATGCTCGGTTTATTTCTTACTTTAGCTCACAAAAATTACAAGTAGTTAAATTTGCACAGTCCTGTTTTTAATTCGTGCTTTTGAAAACACCCTGCATTTGTGTGTACCACTACAGATAGAAAAGTGACCCAGAGTTAAAATCCAACCTTGGGCAATGTCAGTAACACACGATAAAAATAAATTAAAAATAGGGCGATTTTCATTTTTTTCTCCCGTTCATTACGTTTCCAGCGTGTCATACGCGGTATACGCATCAAAGCTTATCTACCATACTACAATCAATCAACCGAACTGCTAACGAGGATATTTTAATGTTCTCATACATAATATCTCTTGCACATACTGTTGAGATAACTTCATGCACACAAAATGCTTCTAATGAAAGCACATAACGCAATTCTGGCATATTTGACATGAAACGGTTTGTATTTTTCCCATGTGAACAAGAATCTGTACCAAAGTGGACTTTGAACATATTCAGGTTTAAGAGTCGTTTATCTTTGTTATATATATATAACTATAATCAAATTGAACTATCTTTGTCCATGAAAAACTAGCGTTGCGATCACAATAGTAAACGAAACTTATATACTAATTTTACGTGTTTGTGTATTTTGCATTTAAACATGATGATGTGTATGGGCGTGAAACGGCCGACAAATTTTGCTCAAAGGCCTCTTCTTTCAGGCTTGAGGTTATTTCTCGTGCCGTGAATCCATTACACGGGACCCACGGCTTTACTTCCCTTTCGAAGGAAGCCATATTTAGAATTTTTACGCCCGAAAAGATCCATAGACCCTGGCCAGGATCGAAGCCGTGATCTTGGGTCTATGAGGCAAGTATCTTTATCACTAGACCACCAGGACAGACGCAATCAATATTAACTCTGTATATAAGGAACTTAGAATTTTAAGGTATGCATTTAGCTTAATTGTAATGATTTATACAGAATGTTTAAAAATGCACGGCAAAACTTCAAGAATGAGTAAGCAATAAAAATATTTCATAAAGACATAGTTTTCGAATTTTAAACCGTCTGTGACATTCATACTTCACATTACATAATTTTTCTTATACATACAGACACACACTACAATTGTCTCTGCCCCTGTAGTCTCTTCTGATGTAATCATGAGGCTTGAAACGTGTGATATGAAACTAAGTAAACTTTTTGAGTATTCTTAACGTCTCTGTCAACAATACACTCGTGTGGAAAGAGGTCTATCAGAGAATTGAAAACATTGAGCAATGAAATGCACGTAAAGATTCAAAAGACTATAGAGGTGTTGGAGTTATGGCCTCAATCGTCAGAATCTTTGAGGATTAAGTTGCGGCTATCAAGTGAAAGAAAAATGTTGGAGATCATCCAAACCTACTGCAGTAAGGTCGTATTCGTTAATGCTTTTATACTTAAGTAAAGAATCCTTTACTATAGGTCGAAATAGTTATGTACAATGTCTTGTTTCGTACAAACAGTTGAAGCAGCGACAAACAGTTGAAAGAAGGAAATAATAATTGTGAATAAATATTGTGAGCCTCCGAAAGATTAGATAAATCTAACGAAGTCACAGAAAAAATATTCCCAAGTAAATAAAAATAAATATATGAAAAAGAGTATAAAGAATCCTGTTTGATAAGAAGCAATAAATCAAATAAAGGTAATCAACGGTGTTATGTTCGCTTAGAGGTTAAATTTGGTAAACAATTTAGTTTAACAGTTTTAATCGTATTACACGTATTATATATTAGCAATTTTGTTGCAACCTAAACTGCCAAGTGTTCTTCTATGCTATTGTCGAAGCATTCATTGATTAAATTAAGTCCGATAGAGGTACTTTATTTAGTATTATTTATTTTATCCGAATTCATTAGGTTTCACATCATGTATTCAATATTCATATGCTGGTAAAAGTGAAATTTGAAAAATAATTACAATATAACGTTTCATAACCCGCACTGTTTTCAAAAACAGAAAAAGTGAAACTCGATATAGTATGAAAAAAAAAACATACTTTATACTTTCAATGTAGAAAAAGCACACGACTCAAAAGCTGTTAACGAACTGTAGAATGTAAATGTAATAGAAGAGACCTGTATTGAAATTCCTCTAATCTCAGTTATTAAAAGTATGCAACTTCCTGTCGAAAGATCAAGGTCCTTTGCAGCAGGTATTAAAGTATTGCAAATGAACGTGGGTATCCATGACCATGGGCATTACATTTCCCTCTGTTTGCCGATGAAAGGTTTTAATAGCTCAAAGCCTTGACCTAGAGGATGTAAAATCATGAAGAGAAAATTTCTATAGGCATTTAAGGAGCGCTAAAGCACAAGGAGATGTACGAGATATTATTCTGCATTTTGTGATCATTAAGACAGAGAAACAGTTTAAATACTTTGAATGAATAAGACTTCTAGAGCTGCATGCAACATTCATTAAGTTGTTGAAATAGGGTCATCTCCAATAGGACCCAAGATTGCGGGTTCAAATCCGGCCAGGATCGATGGATTTTTTTCGGGCGTAAAAATCCTAAATATAGAAATTAAGTATGTCCCGTGTCGTACATTTACGGCACGATAAAGAACCTCAATCCTGAAAGAGAGGCCTCTGAGCAAAATTTATCAGCCGTTTCACGCCCTGAGTTGAATGGGACGCTGATAACCGGAGATGTTAAAGAGCGCCCGTAAATAAACAAACAAACCAATAGGACAAATACAAGAAGCTGTCAAACTATTATTGAAAGTATATTGACCTATGGTACAAAAAGATGGACTTTCATAGAGCGTAAACTACAAAACTGAGGTGATAGAAATGAATGGTATAAGCGGCTATGTTCACACAGGGGCAATGCCATCTTATGCAACCAGCGCAACAAAATAGACGTGTGCTGGAGTCAGGAACTCTCAAGGATATATTTTATGCTCAGTGACAGAACAACAAGAAAACTTAGCATACAGACATTAATTTTTAAACATTTTATTTCACAGGCTTGAGGCGGAATCATAAGTTACAAATATAAAATAACTCACGCATAATAATCTTAGAAATTAAGGTAATTCCTAGAAAAATACAATTATTGGTGCACAATACATCATTGTGACTGTATAACATACTTGTAGACTTAGGTGAATAAAATATTGCAATATCTATAAAAAATTAGCAACATGGTTTAAGTGATTTATTATATTTCTCTACAATGAAGGCTTATATTATTTTCCTATCTTTATGATTTCTATACGAACAGACCGTTTCCTTATACAAAAGTAAAGAGTTCACGAGGTTTTTCTGAGAGATGGATTTTAACTGTTTTAATTATAACACCGGCTGTGAAAGCCTAAGAAGTTTTACACAAAAAGCATGTGATTTAAAAAAATATTTTTCTGTTTACAAGAAAATTATGTCTGATAATCGAATAAGGCCTATGGTTGAAAATTTAGGTAAAAAATATACAATAGTTTTTATTAACAATGCCTAAATGAAATGTGAAATCTTCAATGCAGAAATTGCTTTGATAGTAAACAATGAAATGCTACTCTATCCTGACTTATTTTCTATTTTAATTTCTTGTTTTTGCATGCACATTTTCATACCTTAATGCGTTTAAATCTGCAGCATTGTGCTGCCACGTTACATGCATGCTTGCGTACACATACTCCCTGGACGCTACTTATTATAAAAGCAAGTCCCCATGTGGGCTTTAATAATTTTTACCGCAAATACAATCATCAAACAATTAAGTTCTTTTCATAAGATTGGTAGAACGAATCATAGTGATAAAATGTGCTGAAACTAGTGGTGAGCGTATAAGCTAACGCATCCCTAGTGATGCGGCACACATTAGGAAACCTCCTCTCAGATCTCTGAAGTTTGAAGTGAACGTAAACAAAATTAAATGATCTTCGCCTAGCACGTGTTACCAACATGTGCCACTGCAGTTGCTAGACTACAGATGACGGTTTTAACAGTTCAAAGAAATGCCTACAGTTATTATAATTTAAATCACGCTTACATTTATTCATTTATTTATAATCTACCTGAATATAATACTTATGAAGACCAAGCTTTGTTGCTTCTTGAATGTCAAATTTTGCACCATGTTTCAAGTGAATGATCTAATAACTTCAGTTCGACATCCTTCATTTAATGCCCGGTGTCTTCTGCCACTTATTCCGTCGTTGCTCCTTCATTGCCCTATCCCCATCTTCACCTTCATCGTTTAACGTATTTGTAATCCGCCGATTCTCGATGCGTGCATTACAAATGAACCTCGCTACTGTCTTCTGCCAGAATTACAATGCGTTTCCGGAAAGTCATTTGCAATTTGAATTTGCTCATTCATACACTATTATACTTCTGCAATTTTGATCGATAAATACAGAACAATTTTATTGCAGTAAAATATAATAGACGTCTGATTTAATTTGGAAGATCTGATCATTGTTAACAACTGTCAAAATGTTATTGGAATAGCTGGTTTATTGTTAAAAATAAATAATGTACTTTGCGATCGGCTGCCGATCTGTCAAATTCTAATGCACTCCCCTTTTAACAGAAATGAGAAAGTTTCCCTCTTCTTGTTAACACAAAAACGCTGATAATTTCTATGCTAACCATATCTTCTATCGCGAGAGAATTATGTTTTTAAAAAGATGTGCTAAACGCGTTCAGCTAGTTATTTCTTTATGATTATTGTTATTTTCCTGGGTTATAATTCATCGCATCTGGTGCAGGAATGGGACTTACAGACAATGTTTTAGATATGAAGAGGATTACTGAAACGGGGAAATCCACACATATTCTGATAAATAACCAATCCAAACCTGTTGCTTACCGCTGCACCCAATTCTTCCTTTATTTGCCGACAGTTGTCAACGCGGATCCTTAAATTTGGGGTGGATATTCATTTTAAAAATATATTTAAAATGATGAAATAAAAAATAGATCCGTTGCTTTAGGATATGTGTATCGTTTTTGAATTAATAATGGTAAGTTTAATGGTTTACCTCCCAGTTATAACTTTATTGAAGAATACGAAAAAAAAAATACTATTTTTAATCTTTTGTTGTCTTTTTTTTTTTTTTTTTTTTTTTTTTTTTTTTTTTTTTTTTTGGAATTGCAACTAAGAACCATAAACCATAACAGACTACCGAGTGAACGTTTTTTAAATTTATTTACTGTCACTTTGCGACGTCTGTAGATTGTGGACTGAATACTATAGATGCAATTCTGTAGGGATGAATGAAATGAAATTAATTATTAATAAGCGCAAATGAGTTTGGAATCCTTATCATCTTAAACCTATCTGGCATTCACCTTTTCAGGGTAAGTAAAAACTCCGAATAAAACCTTACCCAGACAGCTTGACCTGACCGGGATTCAAACTCAGGACCCTCGGATTAATTGTGAATGGTGAATTTTTAAATAGAAAAAAGAAATTTTGTTAAAAAGAAGGTGAAAGACCATTAAAATGGTCCATTCGTTCAGAACTTAAAGGGAATAGTGTACATAATTACACCAACTAATGCAGATGTAGTCTTGAGCAGGATAAGCAGTACTGTAGAAAGATCTCGAAAATTGCTGGAGGATGAAATCCATGCACTACTACTCGACTCTCTGGAGGTAAAAATAACTAACAATGGCAAAGTATTTTATTGGTGAGTTGTAATAATAATAATAATAATAATAATAATAATAATAATAATAACGTAGTCTCTTTCTTAGAAATTACACATATGAAACACGATGCCAATTTGATATTTTTCTTGAGGGTGGTACATTCAATAGCGATCTGGAATTATTTACAAACTTTCATCTTTGAAAACTACGTGTCATTTGTTACCCTTATATCACGGCTTTGGAGGAAGTTTTGTATAAAGTTTACACTGAATTCTCTCCCAAAAGAGTGTATATAAATTATGAACAAGCCGTAAACCCTGCAATTTAAAATGTCTGGCCACATTCTCGGAGAAAAGAATGAGATTTCACTTTGAACAAGCTGCAATGAGAAAATCCCAAGTGTGGGCTATAGAAGGTTTATCAGACCAAAAGTGAAGACAGCGTGTTCCTTTAGGCTCCCGACCTTAGACTCTAATGAAGTAGGGGACCCCTTTGTATTTTATTTACTTCCGTTAAACCGGAAGCTTACAGTTTACAGTGTTCAGTTACGTTCTTTATACACCAATCCCTTTCTAAGCTTCGGGCAGGATTCAGAGATTTCCTCCTCGTATTCAACCACGAACGCCTGTGAATTGTTTCACCGAAGTTGAACAGGGTGATCACTTCACGACAATCGAATATTTTCTCACCAGTTGAAGTTTTGAAGCGATAAATATGTGACCAGTTCAAATAAAAGAATTTAAATATTTGCGAAAAGGAACATATTTCTATGAGAGGAAATGATCGAACTACGATCGACTTTTTTTAAGCTTCAGTTCATAAAGAACATAGCGCCCAAATCTCCTTTTGTGCAATTAATGAAAAATGATTGACGTAGGTAAGAAACGGCTTATTTTAAGAATTTCCTGTTTAGACAATGCACAGTGTATGAACGTGGTGAAACAATTTCTGAATGATCCAAGAGTGAAAAGGGATCTTGTCTATTTGTCTGCAAGTATTGTAAAGTTAACAGCCTAAAGGATAATCCCTTTGTAGACAAATTACTGTAATAAAAATAAATAATAAATGGTGATTTGGACGAAGTCGTTATAAAAATATAAAATAAAATTGGGTAAGCACGCTAAGAAGCACGGAGGATTTTCATCACTGGAGCAAAACCATTAGTGTTAATGAGAGAAAATAAAAATATTGCTAATGATGTAGCCGTTTCAACTTAATTGCTCCCAGTACATGTTGAAAGGTGGTTTTCTACTTTTAAAATTATTCATAGTCACTTAAGCCAAACATAAGAGTGGAAATTTTGAAAATAAAATAGAAATGTATTTTTTTAATGATTTATTTATGGACGCTCTTTAACAGCTCAGGTCATCAGCGTCCCATTCAACTCAGGGCGTGAAACGGCCGACAAATTTTGCTCAGAGGTCTCTTTTTCAGGCTTGAGGTTCTTTTTCGTGCCGTAAATGTACGACACGGGACCCACGGCTTTACTTCCCTTCCGAAGGAAGCCATACTTAGGATTTTTACGCCCCGAAAAAAATCCATCGGTCCTGACCGGGTTCGAACCCGCGATCTTGGATTCAGGAGGCAAGTATGGTAACCACTACACCACCAGGACCGACGAAATGTATTGTGTAGCTCATTATGGAAACAGAAGTGAACCACAAAAGAATATAATTTATGCAATAAAAGCAAAGATATTTGATATGTTGTTACGAGCCAAAGTAAGAGACACTCACAAACTTCTCAATTTACATTATTGTACTAACGAAGCTTTCGGATATGGGGATAAACTTAATTCTCAATCTCCACTAATCTAACACAGCCCCATCTCAAATAGCTGAGAAGGAGAATGATTAAAGCATAAACATTCTTATAAACCAAGATATGTAAGAGATTCCACAATAAGTTTGACTTATTCAATACCTTATTTTCACATATTGATTGATGATTGGCATCCTTGGCTTAGATGGCCCTTCAGATTTGTGAATCGTCCGACTCTTACCACACCTCGCAGTAGAATAAGTAAGCGTCACTTAATCGCAAATAGCTTCATGTTTTCTACTCATACGCCACAACCCCCCCCCTCCCCATTATGGTCACACGCTCCTTGTAACGAACGAATCTTAATAACCCATCCCAGAACATTTTGGCAGTGTATGTGTTAACAATATGACACAATATTACAATACACATACCACTAACGCCTAAATGCCACATCATTAATATCTGGTTTTTTGCATTAATGTCTTCTTAGGCATATTAGCCTTCACAAACACTTTAGGTGTCTAAATGGTCTGGTTTTATTTATTTTTGTGCCTACTTTAGATTTTAAACCTATTTTAGGCGCATAAAACGTCATTTTAGTGCCTAAAACTTATGTTTTCTTTAATATAAGCTATTCCAAAATGTCTATTTCTGCTACCTCTTTGGCAAATTTGTCTGCAATTTCGTTGCCTCGAATGCGTATGAACGCCGTCATTCATTTGATTTTTTTTTTATCCTAGTTTGTTTTTATGTTCTTTGAGCTGTTTTCAGGTACTGTGGATAACATTGCATGGGTTCCTTAACAATAGTCATTTCCACGGATAACATTAATTTTTATGTATAATAATAAAATATTATAATATTTTCAAATAATCAAAACACTTCAGCTTCTAAGAGCCAGTTGACCCGTATATCATGAAGAGCACTTTTTATGTGTACTGTCAAAGGAAGAATTACAAATATATAACAAAACAATAACAAAAACAACAACAAAACAAAAACAAAACAACAGCACGGCCCGTACTGATAACTATGAAATGGGGACACAAGAACTACCTTTTTAAACCTGACTGTACACATTGTTGCATCACGTAAACCTATTTCCTCTGCAAGTGGCATTCCTTATCAGCTTACCGCTGCAGCTGGCTGTGTTATGTCTGATGCAACGTCATCAGTGTCGAGTAGGTTCAAGTTGAAAACTTGTAACTGTATGTGTGCTAAAGTGGTGTGTGCTTGCCCATCCATCTCAAGAAAGCGCATTAATTTTCCAGTTCATTTTGTTATATATGTGTTGAAGTGACATTCAGACCTCAAAATGTAAATTTTACACTCTTTAATAAAAATGCTACGAACAGTATTTTGTATGCAAAGACTGTGGTTCAAATCGCAGCTGGGCTCTCCATGTTTGTTGCATCTTGTGTGTTATAGCAGCTTGGGCTGCGCGCTTTGATTGGTTGAACTGCAGGATGCCATGTTTTTGCCAAGCGATCTTGTTATCTTGTAGTTTTGTCTTATCTTTCGTGTGTTTCTTTTTCATTTTTGACATAACCCTTTTATTAAGATAAATAAACTTAACTCACAATTTTAATTTAAAATGAACATTAAAAAAAAGTGTTAAACGAGTCCCTTGAGCATTATTTCAGGCATAAAAATGTTTCTGTTCTATGCACAAAACTAACTAAAACTTAACTTACAATTTTAATTTAAAATAAATACTAAAAAAATGTGTTAAACGCATCTCTTGAGCATTGTTTCAGGCATAAAAATGTTTTTGTTCTATGCACGAAACTAACTTCTTTATATTTCTTCATCGTTCTTATTTTTAGGTAAATGCCAGTTTGTTATGAAATGAGTGCATAAATTGCCAGTTTGTTATGAAATGAGTGCATAAATAGGCAAAAAAAGATCCCAAAATATATGATATGTAAGATTTGTCATTAGATAACTCCCTCGAAAAAACAAATTCCAGTCAGTGGAGTAGCCGGGAGGGAGGGAGGTTCACCGGCGGAAGCCCCCCCCCCAATCGTGTTCGAAGCATTTAAAATTGTACTTGTAATTTAAGCATTAAAAAACAATCTACCACCTTTACGTGTGCGATAATGGAAAAGGTGTACCAGAACAAATCTTCTTTGTACTGGCGCACAGTTATGTAGTAAAACTACTTTAAGCAGGAACGTTTTAACTATAAGGTGTTTAGACATGTTCCCCCCCCCTAATCATTAATATACGAATCCGGACACTATTTAGCGTGATTATAAAAACGGTACACAGCATGTTTGAATAATATTGAGCAAAAAGCATAGACCGTGGAACACGATTAAGCAAAACATAAAAACACTGTACAGCACAATGCAGCAAATTTGAGCACAACTGAGACTACTAGTAGCACAAGCGCTGACCACCGTTTGATGCAAAATATTTGGCTGTCGGCCCGTGTTTTCCATATGCACGTGTCGCTTTTGGTTTGCAATTCAAATTCATGGAGTTTCTTCTTACCGTGCAGATGTTTTTTGAACTACCCTGCTCTTTACAACCATAACTACAAATCTTAAACCTATTTTAAATTAACTCTAATAATGTGATTAACTATGAAGTCTGGCCCACAAATATTCGAAGGTTTCGATTCGTTGCTTATGAATAAACTCTTTGTAACAACTATAAAGATATGCACCATAGTTGGGGCAGATTCGCGATTTAGGTACGGTAGATCAGGTAACAAGAGCATCGGTACGGTAAGTTCAAAATCCGTTGTTCGAGTTCCGGCCGTGACCTCCCTTTTTTCTGACTGATTCCATATACATTTGTTTAAAGATGAATTGAGTTTCAAGTTAATAATAATAAATCTCATTTATAGCATACAATTATTGTAAATTATTATAAATTTAAAGTAATAAACAGACTTTATGTTGGTGGAATATCTTTGTGCAACTAGAGGACGTGTCTTATTTAATATGTAATGAAATTTAGTTACAGACATTTTTGCAAAATTACAACATTTATAATTACTCTACAGTTCATTTAAAGTTCTGCAAAGATTTTCTTAGCCTCGTTTTTTATTTATTGGATACACTTACAAACGTTTGTCATACTCTTAGGCACAACCAATTTCCATCCATTGCACTTCCTAAACGGTCATTGCAATGAGCGATTATCATTTCTACTTCTTGTTTCGCTGGTCCGGAAAAAGCATTGTTTTCGGTTTCAGTGAAAACAATTGTGAGTATAAACGCATAAACATTCCTGATTAAAGTAGCTTTGCTAAAGGGACCAACCTTCAATAAATATAGTTGGGATACTCCATGAAAGATGATGCCTATGTCACAACAGTTAGGGACCAAAGATCAGGCAACATGAGCAGGGGAAGTGTCAGGACGGTCAGGTGGTCACGAGAATTCTGGCGGGTACACAATGGTCAATAATCGCAAGGGATTGCGTGAAATAGAAACAAATTATTTTTAGGTTTAAGTGATAAAGAAATCTTATAAGATAGTGAAGAGATGTCAAAATAAGTAAAATTAAAATACATGTGTATATATAGAAACCTTGTTTAGCCATGAACGAATGAAATAAGACACGTGGAGAAAGCTTAGTTGTAGATTAGTCATAAATAATAGATAACATTCAGGGCACGACTCACCCTGTGAGCTTACAAAAGGGAGTAGGAAGTCCTGACCAGAAAGGATTTAATGAGCTTTTCTTGTCTTACCTTTACCGCGTATGCTAAGCGTAAACTAAAAATTAACAACATATTAATTCGATTCAGACGGTTGCTGTTATTCATTTTTCGGCAACAGTAAAGCAATTAAACATTGTTACAGATATTAATATTTGATTTACATAAAAGTGGAAAAAGTAACTATCTACTTACTGAGCATTATTACAGGTGTTAGCTATGTGATACCCACCTCAACATAAAAAATATTAATTACTTCGTGGCAAATATAAGGTAGATTTTTTTGCAAAAAAAATGCTTTATGAAAGCAAACGTCACTTTCGAAAGTATATATTAAAATAACAATAGTAAATTATGTATATTCCAAGTGCCTGTCTCTCTGTTATGAAAGATAAGTATAGATTACATATACTGGTGCACTAAATACTTTCACGCGTTGCTCTCTTATAACGCAGCTATTAGGGACAAACTGAAAGTCACATTTATTGAAGATGTCGTGCTGAGAATTAACTATAGTAATAGATATAGATATGTAGCGCTGGGAAGCACAGGAAATATGTACACTATACCTAAAAGTATACGAAACAAACCTATTATTATTTCATTATTATTGCATTTTAAATTTTGAGTATAAAAATATAAATGTTTATCATTAGTCTTTGTTTTCCATATTTATCTGCGATACCTTATTATTTATCTTGCCTAATCTCATTTTGTTGACTAATATTTATATTAGATTATATTAATTAGTTTAGGACAGACTAGGAGGAAGTACTAGTAGATTTTTTTTCACAGGCTCAACATTATTTTCTCGTTAGTGTCGTTTACAAGAAATTTGTTTTTGTCTTTTTTATATCTTATTATATTCTCCAAGTACTGAAAGAACGTATCGCTTCTGTATTCATATAGCACAGTGCACATCATAATGATGCTGCTAAGAAACTAAATTCCTACAGTTAAAGAAAGATTATGCAAACAGATGAGGTGAGAAACATTATATAAATCACACATTGGTGATGAAATGAAAGTTTACTTTAGTCCTTATTTTGTTAAAATTATCCCGACACTTGTTCAACGTCTATTGCAATAATAACCATTTTCGCCGGTAACATAGACAATAGCAGGATACATGAATGAACAAAATGGAGCCCACAAGATCACTATAACCATAGTTGCTGGAACATTGCCCAATGTGATTTCTTTCAAGCAATCCTTAATTAGCGTATTTCTGTGTTAGCCGATGTCGTCACCACTTGCTAGGGGTTTATACCAACATAGGCATACTCACGTTTTTGGGTTCAGGGATCCTCCAGAAGGCAGGACGCGGCATTCTTGACAGTTGTAGCTGCTGATCCCCAATCGCACCAACTCCCAATGAGATCAGACCTGCCGCCGGTCGGCAGACCAGACATCCCTGGGGGTCACATACTAAGTTTAGCCGGACAATAGAACCTTACACATTTTTATAAACACCTCGCCTAGCACTGCCTCATTCTGCTTAATGCAACATATTTGTTGGTTCTTTGCTTAGCTTTCTCACGAAGCATCGTTAACTTTTAAGCAGTGTGAATACATTCACTAAAACAAGGCAGAAGCAATAAGTGAACTATGCATCTCAAACAAATGCTTTGACTTTTATTGCATCTTTAAGTGGGGCCCAGGAGCGTTCTGACTGCAGAGGGATATGCCCCGTTTCTAAGAGACTTTCTTCCTTTTCTTAACAAAATGAATACTGGGTCGTTTCGTATGCAAAATTATGGCAGAAGCATGAAGTTGACACCGCTTTTGCTGTTCTTCCTGTATAAAAGGAAAGATAAATTGCTGAATTAAGCATTTCAGAATTGAAACCAATGAGATCACATTAATCAAGAATCGATACGTAATATCGATGTTCTCTCGTTATATTCTTAAAACATTCTGAGTCCAAAACTGGGATAATCGATTATTATTATTATTATTCCAAGGTTTTCGTAATGTCACATGCCTCAATGTGGATTGTTGTTAATGCTTTACTGCAAGAGAATGAGAATGTTGGGTTTTGTTAATCGCTGAAAGCAGCAACGGCTAATCTACAGTGATCTAAAAAGAAAAACTTTATACTCTAAACAACATTTGAGACTTACATTAATTTCTTTTCTGCAAAGGTGTGCTCAAGATTTATATTTTAAAAAGTAAAGAATGGCAACAGGAAAGCTATAACTGCTAAAAGTAAATTTCGATAGGCACATCTCTCGCTCTTCAACGTCCCTTGTCAGTCGTCCAAGTGTTCGGAAGTGAACTGAGTGGCTAATGCAAATGATTTTATGGACACCTGGCGTTCGCCTTTTTCAGGATGAGAGAATTATCGGAAAAAGAACCCACTCAGACAACTTGACTCATATCTATGTCCAAGTTTTAGTTCTTTGAGATTCGATATTCTAGCCAATGAATAATATCCTCCTTATAAGTTAAACGAGATTAACGAAAAGCTCATGAGAGGAAAATATGAAATGTGTAAGTACAAAAATTTCAGGGCGATGTTTTTTTTTTCTTTTTACCTTATTTTTTTCTTTCTTTCTTTCTGTTTCTTTCTTTCTTTCTTTTTTTTTTTTTTTTTGTTATCGCCAATTAAAATCCCAGTACAAAATACCTATCATTATCGCAAATCCAGATATTTCTGTTAACTTCAAATATGAAGACTAACAAGATTTGACACAATTATCTGTTAATAATTAGTCAAAGAACGCCATGTGACTTGTTCCATGAGTTTCAATTGCTATTTTTTCATCTTGACTTGCTGTATTTAAAGTTAATGTGTTCATTAACGATGTGGGTTTTCTTTTTATTAAAAGAACACGACAGATGAAAACCAAATATGTTGGAAGATTGTTGGTAGAGCATAGCAAAGATATGGGCAAAAGCAGTGCGCCCCGGGGTTGTCCACCAAATCCTTTTATGTTTGCTGCCCCCTTTCGCTTTAGACTCACGTGGTATATTGTGGAGGGAGGGCGGAGAGGAGCCAGTCATCATGTCGCCATTGAGAGAACATCGGTTGTGTTTTGTTGAATGAACGATTACATTGTAATAAAGAAAGACAAAATGTGTCTGTGTGTTTTGTAGCAATTTAAATCATATTCTTAAAGTTAAATGACTGTTTTCTTACCTTCCCGGGTGGCCGAGGTCGTAAGGTGCGGACTCGTGAGTGGGAGGTCTGGGGTTCGAATCCCGCTAAGACTGTCCTCCCTGACTGAGGTTTTTTCCGGTCCTCATATATGGCATATGCCACAGAGGTATCCTAAACTTAGATGTGGAACGTTTCCTTTCTTAAAAAATCCTTTCCTAATTTATCATTTCATCTCATGTATCATCAGTGTCCACCGCCTGTGTTGCCTCAGTGGTAAAAACTGGCGTTAAACACCATTCACGACTGTTTTCTTGCGTTGCATATAGCACACATCACAGCGAGAAAACAAATGGTAGAAATAAAATTCCAGACTAACTTTTAATAAATTAGCGAGTTTACATTTATGTACTAAACGTTGCAAAATAATTTAGAAGCAATATTTTTTTATTTTGTTGATTGGGATAAAAGTGTTTTATAATTATAGTCACAAACTTCCTTTTTTGTGTTTTTGGAGCTGGTAAGTAAACGATTATCTACTCTAAACGGAGCAGGATGCTTAGCCGGTAGCGCTTAGAATTCGCATTCGGGAGGTCCTGAGTTGAAATTGCTTGGGGCCAGCCATTCTGATACTGATTTTTTTCGTAGCTTTCCTTGATCACTTGGGCGAATGCCTAAGGTGGATATTTATTTTTCAGGAATTTCTCGCTCTTTTTCTCATTTCCTGCAAGGGACACAGATAGACGGTGATCCGTCCTGATGTTTGGTATGGAAGCGGCCCTTCCGAGCAGCTTGAACTTCTTGAAGAGCGGACTTGAGCCGGTGTTGAGATGTTCATTCTAGAAATAATGTTAAAGATCCGTCTGCGTCGTGTCTCACCGCCCCTGTCATTTGGACGCCCGGTGTTTCCTTCGCCTTATCCCATCCTCTACTTTGGGAGTGTAGACAAAATGGCCGACCTTCGACATAACTTAAGTATGGAATTACCTCTTCCCGTCCCTGCCAATCCAAATCAATACTCTTCAAAAACCAATGGTTTTCGATATGCACGAGGAATTCTTTACGCAAATGTTCACATTTCTTCACAGAGCGAAAACTAGCAGAGTATTCGGGTCGTCGTTCGTGAACTATGAAGCATTTTCCAGGTTTTCTCAGTCATTATCAATGGCCAGGGAGGTACCCTAACCTTATCTCAAATATCACCAGTGTTTACCGCCTGTGATACCACAGTGGTACAAACTTGAGTTAAAACCGAAGATAAACAAAAACAAAGAACACCGTCGGATTTGTTATTGCCAACTTTTACTGAAACTGACCGTTTAAATTTCTTAAGCACTTCATATAAATGAGGTAAGGTTTACTGCTAGTGCTTACTGATGGAGGAAATAGTTAATCCAAACAGCGTTTAGCATGACGATTGCAGCTGTTTTATAAGATCGCTGTTTTGTTTTTACCAGTTAAGGATATTACCCCATCATATTTTTTCCAGTTGAAATTTATAACCTTAGCTAAAGCGTCTTATAAATCAATAGTGTGATCCAATAAATGTTTACAAAACAGTTTTCATTTACTGAGCCTTCTGATTCATACCTTACAATACATCAAATTGTGCACAATGTCCCACGTGAGTGGCTCCGCCAAAATGAATAAATATCATTTCATTTCTCTTAAACTTTTCTCGTAACTAATCAGTAACGTTTTCTACATCATCATCTCTGTTTAAATAGTATTATAATTAACAGATTTTTTAAAATATTTTAGCATCTTCAGGGCTAAAAATGGTTGGCATCTTATTAATGTGTGTAAGTAATAATGCTCCAGTAATGGCATTTGATTTATATGATTTAGTTAGTCTTAATGAAACAAAAGGTATGGAACGGTTACTATCCTCTGACTGCTGAAGACATCTAAATCTCTTCAAAAACTTCAGAGATGCATCTTTGGTAGTAAATTGCCTGAGGAGCTTGAAAGCTCTTTGTTCATACTTCATAAACGTAATACTGTCGTGTACTACAATCTAAGACTTTCCCATAGCCCTTGTTATGTCCTGAGAAATGAAATGAGAGGAAATGGGAAACAGGGAAATTTGTGGTAATTACTCATCTTAAAAATCGTCTAGCGACCAGGGAAAGCCATGGGTAAAAAAAAAAAAAAAAAAAAAAAAAAAAAAAAAAAAAAAAAAAAAAAAACGTGCACAGAATGGTTGGCAACACGAATTCGAACTAGGGACCTCTCGAATTCGAACCTAAAACTTTACCAATGAACGAACTTGCTTGGAATGGTATTATTTTAATAATTTCACTTCATGAAAAGCTGAAAGAAAAGGCCTCTGAGCAAAATTTGTCGGCCGTTTCATGCCTTGAATTGAATGGGACGCTAATGGCCAGAGATGTTAAAGAGCGTCCGTAAATAAAACAAATGAACTCAACTTTATGAAAAGCGAAAACAAATATTGCGAATGTTTGTTACGTCTCTTCTATAAGAACAAAGTCGTTTGAAGAAAATTTATTCCGAAAGGTTGCTACAGATAAAATTAAAAAATAAATAAATTAATTAAATAACTAAGTTGTACAGATATCCGAACATAACATTTAATAATTACATCCCGAAATCTTTTAAGAGTAAAGAAACTGAAATTGTCGGCATGGTTGTCGCTTTATACTCACATGTAGTTTATGGGTTTGGCGGGTTGCAGGTAGCACGGCGTACCACTAAAATTGCCCTCTTCCAGTAGCTCCTAGTAAGGCATTGGGAAAATGCCAAAGAATAAAAGCCACTACATTGAGTTCTGACTAGTACTTTAGTTGAATAAATTAAACTGTACGTTTCAGTTTCCTCTCAATTCTTCATTAAATATATAAAATTTGTTTCTTCATTTTGCAATTTTCGATTAAAGAAAGCTGAAATAAATGGAAAACAATTCCTTTGGAGTTTAAATATTGCTAATCAGATATCTAAAAAATTTTAAATGCTAACACTTCGAAATCAACTGTATTTAACTAATATATTAAGTAACATTTTACGTAATGAATTATTAAAACTTTAGAATGTCCTGGAAATTTTCAACGTTCTTCAAAACAGTATTCAAAAACATAATATTTCATTATTTTTTCGAATATCGTTCCCATACATTGAATGACCTTTCCAGATGAACATGGAACAGTTGCGAACTTCTACCTAGATGGTTTCAGTCACAAGTCACTTACATAGACAAAAAATTAAAGCTAACGGGAACACCGCTGTGCTTAAGTAGAACTGAGGCAACTAATTAATTGTTCACTATGTTCTAGTTGTTGTAGACGTTCCATCGGCTGCGGAGGTGTAAGCATTTTTATTAAATACAACCTCAATTTTAATAATATTGACATCATTTTTTTCTGTAGAGAGCAAGACTTGGAAACTGCTGTGCTAAAATAGATACTTGTACAGGTACATTTGTAATTTTGACTGTTTACAGGGTTATATAATTTCGATATTTCATAAACAAACTAGAAAAAGTTCTTAATTCCTTGTAAAAACAATAAAAATGTCGTAGTTTGTAGTGGCTATAATGTGAACATCTTAAGTGACAACGAAAAAAAAAAAAAGCACGAGTTGACATCGTCATTTTAGGTGTTATAATTTAGAAATTAGAAGGTTACAATTTAAACTTCACTTAAATTTTCCAATTTCGGAAGGAAAGTATAG
Source organism: Metallyticus violacea (assembly GCA_030762175.1). Taxonomy (NCBI): domain Eukaryota; kingdom Metazoa; phylum Arthropoda; class Insecta; order Mantodea; family Metallyticidae; genus Metallyticus; species Metallyticus violacea. The sequence goes on along the minus strand of CM060838.1, from coordinate 18,521,428 downwards.
CCATAGGTCCCATGTCGTATATTTACGGCACGTAAAAGAACCTCGAGGCTGAGAGAAGAGGCATCTAAGCAAAATTTATTGACCGTTTCCGTCCTAAATTGAATGGGACGCTGATGACCTGGGATGTTAAAGAACGTCCCTAAATGAACCAACTATTACTACCCACCAGAATACAAAATGATTCGGCAACAACTGTAGACAATATATTTATACTTAAAAGTGGAATCCACATTTCCAGTACTAAATGGATTATCAGCTTATGATGCACAGATGCTGAATTATTTTAGACGTGATCTTGTTAACGAAAATTGGGGAACTATCTATTCTTATTACAAAGTGGATCATAAATTAAACATATTCCCAAACATTGTATTATGGCATGTTGAGGCAAATTTTCAAAAATAAACAAATAAAATAAAAACTAAAATATCTTAATCAAATACTAAATTATGGTTAACTACTGGAATTATAATATCATGCACAAACAAAATAAAGCTTTATTTTCAAAGCAGAACAAGCAATATAACAATATTTGCAAAATTCAGTATAAAAAGTACTGTAAAATACTTAATAAGGTATTCGAGGAAGCAAAGGATAAGTATTTTTCACAAGTCATCAATAATTGAAAGATAATAATTAAAAATAAAACCCGTTGAGCAAAAGTTTAAGCAATATTTATTGACTTCACTCCCCAATAATTGATATTGCAGCAATTATTAATTTTATATAATATAAATTGGTAATCATAAGTGCATTATTTGTTTATTTCATGTAAAATTATAGGTTTGTCGTAATGTTCCAAATACTCTCTAGCAAGAGTGCCCTTATATTAAAGATGGTATATTTGTCTTGTCAAAATTAAAAAAAAAAAAAAAAAAAAAAAAAAAATGTGCTCTAACCAAGACCTAATTATTGTTAGGAGAAATGTGTAGGTGCGAATTTTGAATTTCCGCGGGCTACAATATTCGACTTTCGATTGTTTTGTGGATATTGGTACTCATGTCCCTCACTTATGTTGACAAGCTCGGCCATTTTGAATGTTCAGTTAATTGTTCCCAGCTATTTTGCTTGAACGCGTTTTGGCTCGTTTTCGATTTTTGCCTATTCCAAAAAATGGAACAAAGAATCTGTATCAAATTTTGTGTGAAAAACAAAATTAAGTGCGCGGATACATTCCGAATGTTGACTGTGGCATATGGTGAAGCTACCTTGGACCAAAGTAACGTTTATCGGTGGTACAAAATGTTCTCAGAGGGTCGAGAAGATGTGAACGACGAAGAGCGTCCCGGACGCTGGAGCTCGTCAACAACAGATGAAAACATTGAAGAAGTGAAGAAAATAGTATTGGCCAATCGTCGAATCACCGTTAGAGAAGTTGCTGAGGACCTAAACATATCGATTGGCTCGTGCCATTCGATTTTTACCAATGATTTGGTCAATTTCGACCAAAACCACCATCGCATTAACGTTGCTAAGGAGCTATTGAACTCTGTCCGCGACGACCCAAATTTGCTCCAGAGGGTCATAACTGGTGACGAATCATGGGGTTTATGGTTATGATGTGGAAACTAAATCTCAATCATCCCAATGGATGCTGCCACACGAGCCAAGACCGAAAAAAGCGCGCCAAGTTCGGTCGAATGTGAAGATTTTGCTTACAGTTTTCTTCGATTGCAGGGGCGTGGCGCATCATGAGTTCTTGCCAGGATAGAACGGTCAATAAGGAATATTACCTGCAATTTATGCGCAATTTGCGCGAAGCAATCCGCCAGAAACGCCCGGATTTGTGGAAGGAAAAAAAATTGGCTTTTGCACCATGATAATGCCCCTGCTCACACATCGTTGCTTGTGCGCGAATTTTTGGGCAAAAACAACACACACCACTTATGATGCCGCAGCCCGTACTCCCCAGACCTGGCCTCCTGTGACCTTTTTTTTTTTTTTTTTTTTTTGTTCCCAAAACTGAAGGACGACGCTACGCCACGATTGAGGAGATAAACACGGCATCGAAGGAGGGGTGAACAAGATCACAAAAAACGATTTTTTAAAGTGATTCGAGGATTGGAAAATACGTTGGCACAAGTGTATACTATCTGGTGGGGATTACTTTGAATATATATATATATTCCTTTATATCCTAAATACTAACATAATTTCTTAATTGCGATTTTACTATGGAGTGATGCTATATTATACTTTTTTGCCGAACATACAGTGCTTCACATATTTGAAGGGTTACGGCATATTACGGTATTTATTTTACTCTGCAGATATGAGTTATTGTTATTAATTAATACTTCATAATTTAAAGGTCAAACATTACAATGTTTAAAACTTGATCTCTGGCAGTACATAATATTTATTTAATGGGTACATTACAGCTGTCTGTCTTGGATGAACAAATTATGACAGTGCAACGCCAGCTTCAGGCTCGGCAACAGTGTTGTGTTCTAATATTGGCTACCCTGTACAATAAACAGTTGAAACAGCAAAAAGCGAATTGCAGAAGACGAATACTTGAATTTTGTTGAATGCGGGAATGAAATTCATTTAACTCATTGTAAGTAAACACAATATAATATATTTAGACGATATTAATCACATTGGTGCATCATAGTAGAGTTGATCGTTGTTAAATAACTTCAGAAATGCTTTTTTTGAATAAAAGTGGCATATGTAATCTGCTTGTATAGGTTAGCAAACTATAACTTTTACAATTGTATTAAAATTCACCCATAAGAGTTTAGGTGAAACTTTACTATGTGCTAAACTTTTAAATTAATCAATTCATGTATTCACACGTGCGTGATAACCTAGATCTAGCCTTAAGGGACTAGAAACCGGAGGATCCAGTGGTTTACTTCGGGTGGCCATAACCTGATAGTTCACAACTCGCCTCATTTTCGTAAGTTGGAAACGGGATGATATATTAAAGCAGCTTCAATAAAGTTAATGCCTTTTAGGCTTACGTAGTATGAAATAGCAGTCATATTATAGGGCAGTGTATCCTTTGTACGACAGCCAAATGCGCTATTTATTTAGCAGAATTCATATAACTTTTATGTTCGAACTGCTGCGTTATAGAACCAAAAGCTTATATGCTGCAAATGCTGCAATTTCTTGATGTCTACATTTCGTCTAAATAGATCTGCAATTTTTAAATTTTGCGAGGGCTAGAGTTGGTATGTGTGTGAGAAAGAGATGGGAAACAACTACCTTTGACCAATTTGGAAACTAAATTACTTGAATGTCATGTGTTTTAGAAATGGTTATAACTAAACTAAATTCTGTTACCTATTAAGTTTGTTGAGGCTTAATCGCAAATTTACCCACAGTTTTAAGGGGGGGGGGGCACACGTGAGGTTTCTCAATGAAAATAAAGTATATTTTACTTGCATATAAAGGTATTACGTGTTCTTGTAGATAAGTAAAGATTATAAGAAACACAACAAAAAAAAAATTTCAAATTTGTTCTGACAGGTAAAACCATATACATTTATTTTCTGGAAATAGCATTTAAAGACTCACACTCTTGACAGAGTGTAATTGTTTAATTTTTCAATATTAGTAATGCAAGTAAGAATGACTGTAGTGCTTAATAGCTGATTGAATTTGTCTTTCGAATTGCTTGTAATGAGTATGTTCACTATTTAATAATTTCTGCACAAGGCTCTTCAAAATGTGTTTCTAAAGCAATGAATGTATATCAGGAATAGAACTTAATATATTGAAATTTTCTAGTGCTTTGCTGAATTATTAAAGAGGTCCGTTTGTTATTCTGGATGAACTGTATGCTCATCAGAAAGAGAAGAAAAAGCACAGAATGCAAAAATCTTCTGAATTTTGTGCAGAGAAATGCAATAGCTACTGGATAATGTCAAACTGCTTTGTGTTAAATGGGGATTACATTTTATTTTTTTAATATAAGTATATTTCTTGTGCAATGAACTAGAAATTTTACAACCACTCCTTGATGAGAGGTAATTTCTTATAGATCATGGATCATAATGAAATTATGAATTGAGTTGAATATGGAAGTACATCTCCTACATAAAAATGTAATGTTCACTGCTTTTTCTTGCTTAGAGCCTGATATTTTTATAAGGGCAAATTTCCTCTTTATGCTTTTAACACATCACCATGAATTTGTTTTGGTGACATTTTTAAATTGAGATATTAAATTATAACACAGTGCTTTACATCAACTTAATTCATATAAAAAATTAACAAAATTAACTTTGTATAGACTCTGTGTAGCAAAAGGTATTATAAATAAAGATGTAAACATTTGTGAAAAATTAAGAAAAATTCACATAATAGTTGAAGTGAAATCAGTTTGAAATCTCTTTTCATCTCCATTAGACTAGTAAAGTTGTACTTTTGATATTTTGTTCCAAAACTATTGGATTAATGTAAATTCTATCTAATCTGTCGTCTAACACACTCTTATGCTTTACTTGTTGTCAAGTTGGTTGAAGATGGAGAGGATGTCTCTTCAAAACTGGTCCCAGCATATTTAAAAATAAGTGAAGCATAAGAGTGTGTTAGAGGACATTAGATAGAATTTACATTTAACAAGCTTCACTGTGTGAGTTCCAACAGAATTTTTTAAAATTTTCTTATAATTTTTCGAAAGTTCTTAAATGAACTGTTGGAATATGTTTACTCATGCTGTAATTGCCAAAAACTATATTTTTTGAATCTGCTTGTCATATTCACAAATGACATGTTTCATTATACCAGGAGTTAATGAAGTACACTACAATAATTTCAGAAGTTGCAGAAGGGTCTTTGGCAATTTGAGATAGTCTTATGGTCCATGAAGAAAATTAATGGAGTTTTATGATGATAAAGAAGTAAAATTAGATACTGAGAAGTCAGTGTTAAAGCAAAATGGGGTAAAACTTTGCATTGGAATATCTTTAAAACTGCTTTGTAAATGAGGAAATCTTGATTTTCAATAGCTCATAATCATTGTTTTCAAGATTTAAGGCTATAAAACTTTCAAAATCTTAGATTAATCATATGAAAACATGGCATTAGACAACTGATTTATGTTATGTAGCTCAGTCTTGAGGGAGCTATCTACCTGACAAGTCCCAAACCCTATAACAAGGATCCCATGTTATTAAAGCCAGTATCATACTGCTGGTGCCAAAGTGACATGCTCCACAACTTCTGTCCCTTTTTGTGTGATCTCATTTCAAATGAAAGCTTTATTAGTCAGTGGCATCCTGATCCTTTAGAAATTTAATGCCTTAACTTTGAAATTTGAACAGGCAGATTATAGATTCCCTATCTCAAATTGCTTGTTTAAGACTCCTTTACAATCTCTACAATATAGTTCATTAAACGTGGTATCATGAAATCATTGTAAAATTATTTAATACAATCAGATCTACAGCTACTCACTCATAGGACCTTCTGGGAATTATTATATCTTGGAGCTGTGAAACATTTTCTTCAAAATTTGATATCTGACATTTGATTATTAATAAACATTCTTTTTTGGTTATTAAACACATCTTAGAGGTTACTTCAGCCATTCGCATAGGGAAGGTCAGGTATTTTCAAATGCAGTAAAGCCATGTATTTTTGTAACATCATGGGTGTTATTTTTTTCTGTTTACTAGTCTCACTTTATTCTTTGAGGATATATATGCATATAAATTTGTTGGCATAAATATTGATAATGTATTCCTCCAATTACAGAACTACTTCATTTCATTTCTTTAAGTGCTGAAGAAGTTAGTTTTTTTGTTCAAAGTATTTAATATGGTGAAACAATCTTGTTTACCAGCAATAAAAGTTCATCATATACTTAACATTCTCTAAAATTTGTGCACATGGTGGACCATGAAAAATAGCCCATACTCCCTTGGCCTTGGTAGTATGCATGCTCTAGGCTGGTTTGGGGTGATCCAGTCCTTTAATTAATAACAAAATAAGATAGACATAGGGGTTGAATGTGGTTCAGGATAATGTTAGTTTACATGACTAACAGTTCAAAGTTTTATCTACAGGATGTCTCAGCATATCCTGAAAATTGGTGTTACACAAAACTTCATTTTACAGAATTTCAAAATTCAAGTACCTCTTTATTTATGCCTTCTACTTCTGCTGTTACACACTTCTGTATCTGCTGTGGACCAGCAGCACCATTTGGCATGTTCATTTGTCTTATATAATCAATTAATATAAGGACCCAAACCTGTCCTTAGTTGTGAGGAATGGAATCTGGAAAAACTAAATAAAAATATCAAAACCAAATTTTGGAATTTAACATTGTTTCTCTCAATACATTTAGAAAAGTTGTTTGCATCATGATCCATTAGCATAAAAGGAAGCATGTGTTTTGTGGCATGAAACAATTAATGTGATGGAAAGCAAATGTTCTGATTTTTATTTATCATGTACAGATTTTGTATACTTCTTTATGTTGGTTGAATGTTGTTTTTTTAACATAACCCTCTAAGCTCAAATCAGAATATTGTGAGGAGTCAAAATCTTATATGAAAATGTTTAATAAAAGTTTGCTGGGGGGGAGTACACCATCTTAGTCTCTCAGCATAAACAACTTTTTGGGAAATTACATATTTCAGTAGTTTTCAGTGATGAATGCTTTTGAAGTGCATCTGCAATATTTTTAAAATTGTGATATTCACTGGGTTTTATGCAAGAAGTGAACTATCAAACTGAGATAATCATCAGATGAGAATTAAGTACACATATCAGTTGTTAATTCTGTCAATTCTGTGTGATACAGTAATTTTTCAACTTTCTTTGTAATTTCTTGATACATCTCTGGAGTGATTTAATTTGTAAAAGTTTTTCCTTTCTAGGAAAGTATACCTTGACTCAAAATTAATAACTCAAGTTTCAAAATCCCTCATGTGCTTATACAGAATGTTGGTACTTTCTAAATTATTTCTGTTATTAATCTATGATCATCATAACTGTACAATCCCAAAAATAAATAAATGTTTTTCATTTAATCAATCAGCATTTTGAAACTTAAGTTTTGATTGGTAAAGGATTTACATTTTGCTGATGTTTTTTAAATGTATGGCTGAGCTGGGACTGGAAGTTGTAGTAGAGCTTTAAACTAGAATAAGATCATCTGACTGCTTTCACGAATGATAAAAATGTTGATTTCAACAAGCAGTGGACATGAGTAGAGCTGAAGAATGAAATGGAGAACTTTCAAAAGAATATAATACAATGTATCCAAAAACTAAGTTCTTATTTTTAATCTCTGAAAAACAATCTGCACCAATTACGTCAATGGATTGGCATTTTTTGTTTATGGTTAAGTTGTTAGCTTCAAGTAGTTTCATGCATCTGTACAGACTGGGCAGCAATTAACTAAACACCACAGAGGTATCATTGAAGCATGTTTGATTTTTTCAGTGATACCTCTGTATCACTGAATTGGGTGTGCTTTTGACAACAAAAAAACAAAACTGCTGTAAATAGCCAGTATGGCCTGACAGTGGCATACATGATTCATGAAAGGCTGTAAAAATGTGCATGATGAAGAGCGCAGTGGAAGGCCAATAATGACAACTTCCAACAATGTCATTCTGCAGTGCACAATATTGATGAACTTAATATTGATAAAATCCATAGGCTTCCACCTCCTGAGAATGAAATTGGATGCTTATACATCAGAATCTTATTGTGAGCCCAATTTCAACTTTGAAAAATCATTTTGAAATGAGTGCCATGAGTTTATAAGCCACAGTGGATAAATTTAACCCAAATTTTTATGGAAATGTAGCAAAAAGCCAGGCGCATTCTTCAGGAAAGGATTTGTGACTGTATTCTGGGACTGTAGGTAACTATGTGCTTCACAAAACTACAACGGCTGTTGACAGAAACTTTTTGAGGTCCTCATACACTCCTCTCAAAGGAGTGAAGGTTTCCTGAGAAAAATCAATTGACAGGCTTTTTTGCCACCCTTCATATCCACCTGCCTCACAAAACTACAACGGATGTTGACAGAAACTTTTTGAGGTCCTCACACACTCCTCTCAAAGGAGTGAAGGTTTACTGAGAAAAATCAATTGACAGGCTTTTTTACCACCTTCATATCCACCAAACCTTATATCCAACTTAAGGAATGATTCTGTGGCTAGTGGTTTGAAAGTCACATAAAATTAAATCCAAAATGAACAGGTGGAGTTCGAAACAGATTCAGAGCATTTTACATATAAGGTGTCGAAAAATGTATATTTTGGTATTGGATATGTTTGTGCATAGAAGGTAACTAAGTGTAAAGGCAAAATGGAAGTTTCAGTGTGCAAATAATATTTTTTGAAGAAAAAAAATCATATTTTATGAAATAGAAAATGGCTTTTAGAATTACTCTGGTATTTCATTCTTAAATGTCTCCATAACTCTGAAGTATCATGTGATATTTTATATTATGTCCTTTAGATTTTTTAGCCAAATATAAATTGCAATTAACACGTGTTTTCTTTATCAGTTACTTAAAATTAGTTACAAGCATGTGAACATGGTTGTACAACTATTTCATTCAAACCAAATTTTCTATACTTGAAGACAAGAAAGAAATCTTACTGAAGTTATGATATTGAGAAGAGCAAGACATCTGAATCTAAAAGTTTCATGAAATTGCTGTACTTGAACATCTTGACAATGTCCCAGACATAAATGATTTGTTACATTTGAAATTTATTAAGTAAGTTGACATTTTTATGGAACAACATTTACTCTATGTGTGTAATGGCAATTGCATTCATTTAAGGATTAAAAAAATGTTATTCATAAAAATGGAAAGTTTCAAATTCTCAATCGTCCTATTCATTATATTTTAAGTTTTTTTAATCCATTTAACATCTGAAGGCAACTATAATAGGTATTTGGAACAATGAATGAGATAATTAATTGCTGAAATCTGTTCATCTGCTCAAAAAGGGGGAAACTGTGGAAAAACTTGATTCAGGCAACTTATCCCAGCTGGGAAAACTTAATCATATCAGTTGACAACAAATGTTCTCTCAAACTTCTGTAGCCATTGTTAATATATTTTTTTCCTAATTGCTGGGCCTTATCAGGTTAACTTGTAAAGCTAATGTGTTGCACTTCCTTGAAGCTGGGTATCTGTTGCATGAAACATTAGCTCCACAAGTTAATGAAATGCAGAATCTGGAGACTAAAAAAAAATAAATATATTGATAAACAGATAATTTGTGCCCAAGCTTCAGCAACAGTCTTTAACTGCATAATATTGTAGTTAGTACTGCAGTATAGTTGTAGCTTAATTTATGAACTATAGCAGTGGCATTTTATAATCAATTTTGCAGTACTAACTTATACAGATATTAATATTGACTGTTTCAGGCAATGAACAGAAGGGTCATTGTACTACTACAGAGAGTACCTGTAAGACTAGGTATACAGAAGTCTTTTCCCTATGTTGGCATAAATCCACATCATGAAGATCGAAGATATTACAGAAATTTTGGTCACAAGCCTCAACAAACTCCAACATTTACAAAAATTTGGCATTTTCTGATTGGAACTATCTTCATTGGTTCTACCTTGAACTGGAAAAGGTAACAATATTTCATTTATAAGTATTTATATCAGTGATAATTATACAAGATTTTTCACACAAATACTGCTCTTTCATAGGTGTTATTATTCAATTTTGATATTTATTGGTGTCTAACACTTCCTTTAACTTTGTATAATATAACTTGCTGTTCTCATTAAGATAATAGAATGAAATGTTTTACATTTGCCCTCATATCACCATTTAACATCACATTTATTTGGTTATTTTATTTATTTCTGCTACATTTACTTGAAATTATTAATATTTTAATGTCTTCCATATAAAAAGATGCTAAATGCTTATTTGTTATATTTCATACATTATTTCAGAATATTATTATCCTGTAAAGTCTAACCTCAAATTCTTAAACTTATACTTCATAACTACTCCTTTTCTCCCAACTCCAATTTGTCCAAATCACAGTGTGATGCTATAGACAATTTCAATGCCTTGTTAGAAAATACCATACAGATTAAACCAATCTTCAACTCAGACCCTGTTAAATCCCATGATTCAATTCATTTGTACAGAAAACTGAAGCATTTTATTTGTTACAGCATAAAACATGCATGTTTCCCACCAGTTGAAGCAGCCTCACAGCTAGCAGAAAATGGGAAGAATAATGAAGCTGTGACAGCACAAGAGAAGAGTGAGGATGAGGATGAAGATGGAGGAGAAGAAGGAAAGAAGAAAAGAAAGAAAGAAAAGATTGGATTTCGTGATAGAAAGGTTAGATGCAATTTTAAATATATCATTATGACTTAAATGACTTCACAGCCTCGTTTTATTTTGTAAGCATGGAGTAAACTAACCAATTATTTGGAAAGCAGTCCAAGAAGAGCTATTCTTACTCATATTTTTAGAATATTTGAGTCAGTTGAGATGCCTATAGGATGAGCCTGGCTAGGTGCAAGAAGCTGGCAGATATGTTAGCTCATGACATGTCTAGTAGGATTAATAGATATTTTAGAAGGGGTATTAGAGGAATGATGCAAATAGAAGATTACAAGATCACTGCTAATACCATCACAATTAGCCAAGGTTGTTAAGGCACAGACTTGTGAGCAAGAGGTATGGTATTCGATTCAAACATCCTCCTGACTAAGGTTTTTTTCAGGTTTTTCTCAGCCCTCATAAATGGCAAATGCCTTGGAGGCACCCTAATTTGGCCTAGAATGTTTCCTCCCTTAAAAAAAAAAAAATATCATTTCATCTCATGTATCATCAGTGTCCACCAGCTAGTAAAGTGCGAATGTTATAAATGGTAGGTATAATCCATCAATGGCACTTGAAAGGAAGGTTGCAATCTTCTATTAACATTGTAGTAGCCGAAATTACTGAGGATTTAATTGTTATGATTTAGTAATTTTAAATATTAATATTTCATTTTAAATCTGATTAGCTTCATTGTATGTTAATCCACTAATTTCATGGAGAAATTTTATATGAAAACAGTTTGGGAAATTGCAGGTTGTTTAAATGGCTCTGTATTTTAAATTGAATTGTTTTTAGCCAGGTGTCTGTAGCCTTTCCAAATGTTCCATATTTTGCATGTTTATAAACCTTCCACTAATTATGCATAACACTAGCATGTAAGAAGAATGAAGCATTTATAATACTAGTATATAAAAAGGATGCAAGTTTCCTGTGCCAGCCTTTCACAGTGACTTTTTTAAATAAACAGACCTGTATCTTATATTTTAAAAGAAGCTAAAAGTTTAATCATTTTAAATTTTTTTTGTTTTCAGAACTTGGTAAAACACTCAAAATATCTCAAGAATATGTTATGTGTAATTGTCATGTTTGATTGAATCATTGACTGAACACCTTCTTCCAGCCAGAAACTGTTGTGTATTGTTGTACGAATCTTTGCACGATATAATATATTGAAATTTACAATGAAAATGGTAGGTGTAGCACAATCTCTCTTAATCTTTTGTCAGTCCTGGTGGTCTATGGTAACCATACTTGCCTCATAAACCCAAGATTGCAGGTTCAATCCTGGCCAGGATTGATGGATTTTTTGGGCATAAAAATTCTAAGTATGGCTTCCTTTAAAAGAGAACGTGGGTCCTATGTCGTATTTATGGCATGTAAAAAAATGTCAAAGAAGCCTCTGAGCAAAATTTATTGGCTGCTTCATGCCCTGAACTGAATGGTACACTGGTGATCCGAGATTAAAGAGCATCCATAAATAAACGAAATCAACAATCTCTTAATCTCACTCTGTCAATGCAGTGCATGGACTCTATTGTGTAATTGTTTTTATGAGTAAAAGTATGAAAATTCATATATAAATGTAGTATATAGGTAATATTTTAATAATTCACAGCATAATTATGGTATCAAAACAGACATTTAAAAAAGAAAAGGTAAAGACAGAAGTTTTAATGTAACAGGCAAACATCAAACATTATAAGACTTGTGTGTAGCTATTATTTTCTATGTAATGGAAGTCACAGAAAGTAGCAAGTGATAATTGTAGAGTAACTGTAGTGATAATGGGTAGGGTATCATAATGTCAAAGTCAGGGCATTCTTCACATGGCTGTAAAGAGCAACAGAAGCCAAATATATATGTACAGAGGAGGTATGTTCACTTGGGATAACATATGTATTTTTTTGCAAAATATTTAAACAAAATTAATTATAATCATACTCATTTAGCAAATTTTCTCTTTATAATTTTTTTAAATGTTACTTTATCAGTTTTCAACAATACAGTGATGTGCTTCCATAGTATGACATAGTCAAATGCTCATTCATTGTGAGGCAACAGCTAATGATGTCACAGCATGGATATGGCAGCCATTAAGTGAGATGAATGTGTCTGACTTGCCATTTTGCTTTAGTTCAGTAGAAGTGTAGTATCTGTTTCTAATGATCACATGTCAGTGAGAGAAAAACCAAACCCATGGGGTTGCAAAATTTAAGCCTGAGGAATTATTTATATCTACTGGAAATTTTTATGTAAATACTGCAAATATCATCTAGATAATAAATGAAAGATGCATTAAACATTTCAAATTCTAGAAATACATTAAATGCAAGACTGCTGCCAACCAAGAAAGTGAATTTAAAGTAACTATGTTAGAAAAAGCATTGCATCATGCAAAATGTGTGAAAGACAAATTTATACTGGGCACATTGAAGTCTTTCGCAAAATATATCTTCCCAGTTGAAAAACTTCACCAACCTGCGCTTAGAATCTGGATAAACAAGTATGTGCCTGGTGCTGGTGAATTGCTTTTAGCTGATAGACTCATTATATCCCTTTAGTTGAAATTTGAAAAAAAGAGGAAATAAAAGTTAATGTCAAGGGTAAAGAAGCTTAGGTCTTTAGTACCCGCAGAAGCAAGGACACATCTTACAACTTCAGCCATTATTCACCCAACCAATGCTGAAATTGTGCTAATACAATTCTTCATATTTTACACATATAAAACTTTAAAAGAGAGCATATTGCTAATGTGACCATTTCAGCAAGGTAAATGGACAAAGTATGATCATGGACACCTTGAATGTTGCTATTGTTAAGGTTAAAAATGCTTTTTTAACACTATGAAGAGCAAAAACAAATATTTACAGTATCTGAGGAAATATGAAAACGTATATCATCAAGATATGATTGCTTATTTTCCAATGTGAGTATCTGCAAATTGGAATGCTTAATGTTCAAGAGTGCATGTTATCTGGTAGCTCACATTGAAAACATTGCTGAATTTGTACATGATGATGGCAATGCTAGGTGTAAGATTTTCATAAAAGCATTTGCTGCAGAAATTCGGACATTAAATTGAAGCAGTTTACATCTTCTTTCACAAGAAACTTCATCATAATACACTGTTCCATGCACCTATTAATAATATTGTGTACTATTTTGATTAATTGTCATATGACTGACTGTGACATGCCACTGTCTATCAGTAATAGGACACACTTGCCACTTAGTATTGCAAGTATCATCATTATCCCTTCCTGTATCTGTAGAACTAAAAGTCCAGGTGTGACTTGAATATGACAATTACAGAGTTGCTATCTTACCTTTAAACCTAGACAGTTCTAGCACAAAATTTTTAGGTTAGGGCAAATTGTGCGTGTGTGTTCAGAACATTTATCACCTCATGGTTTATTTAGTACATCAGTGATTAAATGCATCAAAGAATTGTTTCCATAAATATATAACATAAGAGTCTTGCAAGAAAAATTTTCAATTACTTGTCAGCTGTAATAGCATGCAGAAGAAAGGAGAATGTCATTGTTAGCATTAGTATTATGCCTTCTGTTGTCCTATGACAACAGTTTTAGTATTATAATTGTTTTTTTACAGGTAATTGAGTATGAAAATCGAATTCGTGCCTTTTCAACCCCTGATAAGATTTTTCGATACTTTGCAACTGTTAAAATGACTACTGCAGTTGGTACAGAAATCTACATGACACCAGATGACTTCACACGATCAATCACACCTGGCTTTCAGCAGCCAATGGGTAAGAGAAGGCAGCTAACAACACATGAAAATGACTAATTTGTGCTTCTAAGACTGCTTAAATAAAACTAACAGCTCTAATGCTTTTCAGTATTGGTTAGTTTGCTTTGTTTTATACTAACAATTGTTTGTTTTAGCCCTGAAGATTTAAAGCATGGAGAGCTGACAGTAAAAAAGTTTCACAATTGCTATGAGAATAAGGAATTGCTAACTAATTCTACTTCTCATTTTAGTTATATTTCCATAGAAGGACCTGCAAGACTCTCTCCTTTCATTTTGATTATTGCCTTCCAGTTCATTTCTCTTAATCTGAAAATCCCATTGTCACGAGTAATTCGTCTACAGCAAATAATTAACAGTGATGGTACTTGCATTTCATTCCTTTATTTGTTTACGTAATACAACCCTAAGAAATTGACTAATTTTCCTTTTATATATGAGCTTTCAGATAGAACTGGTGATAAAACATAATTAATATGCATGGGAATACTTTGCTTTCAGCTTCTACCATTTCAGCTAGCTGTTTAGTATCTATGGTTTTTAACGCTTTAACTCTCTGCACAGAAGAACATTATTAATGGTTAATGTAAAATATCTTGCACTTTCATAAATATTACCATAGACTAGGTTATCAGATGCACTTCCTGGGATCAAAGATATCTCCAACTGAAGACAAGCAAGGATACCAAGATTAGATAAATTGTATCATATGGTATAAAAATATTTATTATTGAAACATTGTTCACATTCATTAATACAAACAGTTTAATTTTAACATTCTATGATGCCAATAAGAATGATGAAAGAGTAAATTCAACATTTAATTTTTACTACACTTTTCTGATTTACTTATCATTTCAATTAGATTGGCATTTTTTTGAAGATATTTATGACTATCGTTATACTTCATAGGGTCGGTCCTGGTGGTGTAGTGGTTACCATACTTGCCTCCTAAACCCAAGATCGCGGGTTCGAACCCGGCCAGGACTGATGGATTTTTTTCTAGGCGTAAAAATCCTAAGTATGGCTTCCTTCCGAAGGGAAGTAAAGCCGTGGGTCCCGTGTCGTACATTTACGGTACGATAAAGAACCTCAAGCCTGAAAGAGAGGCCTCTGAGCAAAAATTAGTCGGCCATTTAATGCCCTGAGTTGAATGGGACGCTGATGACCTGAGATGTTAAAGAGCATCCATAAATAAGTCAATCAAAAAAAAAAAAAATACTTCATAGAAAATCATAAGGCACAAATATGATGTTTTTAATGAACGCATTTGAGAACTTCACTTTTTTGGTTCACTGATAGTGATTAAAGAGAATATTCTCTCGATATTTGCAGTTGACTGGGAACATGTAGGGCTGAGTTAGATTATGTAGTTCTCAGCACACTTCACTATTCAAGAACTGCTAAAGTATCTTGACCAAATATGATGAGACAGCTTTGTTTTTAATGTATTTTTTACTTTTTCAGATAGCAAAATTAGTCAAAAACTCTTATTTTGTACAAATTGAAAGAAATCCAAATTTTCTTATAAAGGAACTTCCTCTAAAGTGATCTTTTTGAAACCAACACCTTATATATACTTTGAATTGCCAAAATTTAGTTTTTTAATTAGGAAATATAACAGAATCACCAACTTACCTTTAAGACATAGTACTTTCAGTAGTAATTCAGCATTATCCACCATGTCACCTACAAAACAAAGAACCTTCAAAAAACAGCAAAAAACACAGATCATTCAATTATCATTTCAGTAATTCAAACTTGCAAGATATCAGAGATCATTATATACATCAAACTTAAATATTTCAGTAATGCTAACTTCTCCATCTGTAAAAAATGCCAATCTTTATTTTGTTGTGGTTTTACAATTATAAAGACTCCAAGAAGTGTGTGTATTTTAAATAGCGAAAAATCCTTCTAAGCTAAGACATGTTCAGAAAAACAGATGATAATGAAATAAAAGGCATCATTTATACCAAAAAGTAATGAAAAAATATGATTTAAAGAATATTGCACTCTCACAAAGTATAAACAAATTGCAAGAGAAAAATTAAAAACATAGAAAATGGATTCTAGAACAAGGAGGAGGATAAAATGTACAGGGTAACAAATTATTAAAAGACTCTTAGGATATAATATCCTGATTCCAGCACTTGAAAAGATTGTGAAAGGCTAAAAAATAAATTAAATTTATTCCAACATTAATTGCCCTCCCCAGAAACTTATTCCAAGAATATCATACTACTGGGCTTTCACATAAAAACTATCTTGCTTGTAGGAGAAAAAGTAGGGAGCAATAATAGCAGTCGATGGGGTTCAAAACATGGCACCGGATGTGTTGGAGAATTTTTGTATGAAACCCTGAATTTTGCATTGAAGATTAAACTGCTTCTTTATAGTTGTATGAAATATGTACATTAGTGCTTTGCATCTATTTTCTAATACTAGAGTATAAATAGTTCAAGTTGGATGGGATTTAGGCTATCTCAGATCATCAAAGCTCAAGCAGTTTAGTAAATGGCAGCCCCACATGGGGCACCAATTTTGAAGTGCTTTGGTATGCAGCAGCTGAGTGCCCCAGGTTGGGCACCAATTTTAAGGGATTTAGTTGCTGATCACCATTATTTTGTAGCTGCAATTCATTGATTAACTATTGATCACTTTGGTGGTGTTACCCATGCTTCAAAACAATAATATCTCAGGATTTTGTTATGCTATTTTGTGATTCATGCTCAACAGGACTGGGAAAGGATATCAACTGTGTTAATAATCATGTGATGAGTAGATTGAATATGTATGGGAATTTATTAAATTGCAATATTTTTCACATCCTCTGATGTTCTACGTATGAGAACTTATCCTACATCAAATATAAATTTAGCTGCCACAATTCCCAAGGAGAGAACTGAATCTGACTATATGAACTGATTCTCTTTGACTATCTGATCCTCTGAACTGATGATATAATCTATACTACTGAACTGCATATTGTTCAGTAATACCTTTCCATTAGCTGAGAAATGTGCACAACTAATGTCCTGATGTAATATTTGAGAGATAAGGAATTGTGTTTATGACATCTAATGTCACTTGTGTCATATTAGGGCATACTGCTATCCTAATGTAATATTTGAGAGATAAATGTATTGAGTTTGTAACATCATGAAGTCATAGCCCTATGAAATTTCACCAATAGAACATGTAAATTGCTTGGCAAGGGAATTTAGAAGAATTATTTTGTTAAAGCAAAACTTATTTTCACATAAAATTATATTATGGAATTTATTATATTCTTCCAGGTTTTCAAAGAGTTAAGAGTTACATTTATTACATGCCTGATTTTACTAGTCTGGAGTATATATGAAAAATTTGGTTGTGAACAGGTCAATCTAGAATTAATGCAAAACTTGTAGCATTATTGTAACATGCATAAAACTTTGAACAGAATTAATTCTCTATTCATGTTACTGACTTAGTGTGTGTGTGTGTGGGTTTTTTTTTTTTTTTTTTTCTCCCCCCAGGGATCACTGCTAATGCTTACTCTGTTGTACATAAATATTATTTCATATTTAACATCTATTAACAATGCATGTGTTTGTCTTCTCTAACCCTAATGCTAATATGCTTATGACAGATTATTGAATATGAGAATCGCATTCGCCAGTATTCAACACCAGATAAAGTATTCCGGTATTTTGCCACACTGCAAGTGACACATCCCCATCATGGTGGTGGGGAGGCTCATGAAGTTTATATGACACCAGATGATTTCCTAAGATCAATGACTCCTGGCATCAAACAACCCGATGGTAACTTTCATATTGCAATAATCAGAACTATAGAAGTAATTGTGTGATGAAAAATAGTGAATACCATTTAAGATCCCTTAGATCTGAAAATTTATGGAGTTATAGAAAATTTATGCTGAAACACATTTTCAGAATAGTAAACAAATGGAAAGTATAAAAAATGTTTGCAAATAATTTTCTTTTTAGCACGTGGTGTGTATAGGTTTTAGCATAGCATTATCATCTTACTAAGGAGCATAAAAAGGATTTTTCTTCTCCAAAATGAACTAAACACAGAATTTCATAGTTGGGCCAACATCGGTCCAAGATCAAAATAATTTGTCATAAAAATGCCCCCATTTATTTTTTTTCTCTCTTCCCCTCCCCTCATTTTTTAGCTTTTGAACTTATAATGGGTGTGCTCATTTTTATTTTTATAGATCATATTTAACTGTTGTTCAAGTCTAGAAAATGAAGTGATTCCAGAAAATGAAGTGATTCCAAAAGAGTTTTGCAGATTTCTCTCCAGAGTCATTTGACTGGATGGCTTGCCTGTCAGTCTTAAATAATCAGTTGAGATTTAAATTCACTCCTAAATTAACAAATTGCTATTTTTTTTTAAATAATGTTAAAAGGGAAATTAACAACTGAAGAATGTAATAATGTACTGGCAGAATTCATAGGAAGGGCTATAATGCTGTTTTAGCAATGATTAGATCTATAGTTAAGTAGAGTAAATAATAAATACACATAACACTGCATTGCACCAAACTTTGTAGCATAATGCAAATGAATGTCAACTTTCAATTAATTTTCCTTATATTCAGGACCAATTTGATGTGCTACCTCAGTTGAGGAAGAATGCAACATGGATCTAGTCAGATGTAAACCATGAAAAAACATATTAAATTTCTATTAAAAAGAAATAAATAATAATGCATCATTAATAAGAATTTGGGAACATTGGATGCAGTGGTAAAGTCAGTTTTTCAGTAGCATTTGTTCTGCAATTCTCTATCTGTGAATTTTTAAATTTAATTTCCCTTTAGATTTATCTATTGAAAGTGTACATCTTCCTCATGGTTGCTCCATGTTTCAGTAAATGCAGTGGCAGGAGTCAATCATCAACTCCTTTCTCTGCAGAAGTGTAAATAAAGCCTGATATACGTTTAGGTAGATTTGAGCTTACATGAACTTTGAAGAACTTCTTTTCTTGTTGAATTCTTTGATCTCCAGATAGTGTTCATAAAACTGGATGCATTAAATTCAGAGCAGACCAACACTTTATCAATTTTTCTTTCCTTTCTCTCAAGCGATATATTCAAGTTTGAAAATGGTCAAATATCACACATTATTGAATATTAACCCTTTATTTTATTATCTTCAAAAGTTTATGATAATGAACTTTTTGTGCAATTTTATTAAATTTCATGCTCTAAAAATGTGCAAAAATTTGTAGTCATTGTATTAAAATAATATAAGCAGCTGTTATTCACTTTAATGGTGAGGCTGCATGGTGTTTTTATTATGTTCTTTCATTTATCTGTTTTTTCTAAAAGCCCAGTTTCATTCAGTGTCCTTATTCTGTTTCGTTCCTAGCTTATCTTCTTTATATTCCTTGAATTTGATTTTCTTCTTTTATAATTTTATGTTCAATGTAACAGCCTTTTTCATTCAGTTTGTATTTGCATTTAATTCTTCTCTTCAAAATTCTTCAGCTCTTCCAGTCTTTTTCAGTATGGCAGACAACTGTGGTCAAACTCAGCATCTCCTTTTTGCATTTGTAGTTTATCGCTTTCTTGGTCTCTTTCACAAACTCTACAGTGAAACCTCAATCCATTGTTCCTGGAAGGATCAGTTTTGTATTTTATATAATCCCAGATAATTTTATCATAAACAATAGGAATAAAGCCTGCATTGATCATTCTTCAAAGTCCCAATCTCCCCCATTTATTCAACACTCTTAAATATATGCATGTAGCCCCATATAAAGTGTACAAGCCAATATCTCCTAAATGGACCAATAAAACCAAATTCTGACTTTTTCTGCAGGAAGGGGCCTTTGACAATGGGCAAAACTTAAGTGGAATAACTTCATAATTTTAAATGGAATGATGCTATAATTTTTTGGTATTCAGATAATCCTCAATAAATTAAGCAACTTTTGTTGTATTTTAGTCATTAAATATTTGTAACTTGTATCCTTGATCGATTGTTTATTAATTATAAATCATTGATAAATTGCAACAAATACAGTACATTGTTTTTTAAACATACTGTAGAAAGGTGCATTGTTTTCTTATGTAAAGTGGCAAGACATCGCTAAATGAAGTGCATGAAGACAAAAGATGTATCACAGTGGAGGGGAAGTGCAAATAAAAACAAAAATGCATGAGATATACATGACTAAGTCTTAATGAATTCTTGCAGCATGTGGCACAAAAAGGAAGTCAAAATGTTGTTACTGAAGTTTGGGCATGCCCAGAAGCATGTGAGGACACTTGATAAAAGGCCTAAAGTTTACCTTAAACCATAATATTTTGATAAATGTTTGTAATTGGATGTTACAGAACATTAATAATAAAGTAATTGATCCATGCTAACATTTTTTACTAATGAAGCATGGTTCCATTTGTGTGCTCATGTTTCATTGCAAAATAACAGGTATTGGAATACAGAAAAACTTGATTTTATAGATACGAGGATAGGTCCATAAGTTTCCGGCCTGAAACTTTAACTGCTGTTAAATTAAGGATGGCTTGTACAAACAGAAATTCGTGTGGTCAAACCAAAACAGTTCTCTGGTTAGTGCATATAAAACAAAATAACTACCGAAGAAACAAAATATGATATCCTAGACTGAATATATGCCTGAAGAAGGTCTTAAAAGTCTTTTATATTAATGTATGAATTACTTCTGAAACTTGTTTGTTCAGAAAATTAGCATATAAATATTCAAATATATTCTCTGAAATGTTATATGCTATATAAAGTAAAAATGTTTTCAACTTCCTGTAGTATAATATTATACGAGATTACAAAAAACAAAGTTCAACACATTCATTACTTGAATATAAATTTATTTTAACATAGAAAACATCTAATTAAATTTTTCAGCTGAGAAGTCAGTTACCCACTCCTTAGTCCTCTCTTACTAAAGTTTATTGGCAGAACATGTTTAGAAAATGAAGTGTCTTAAGTTGCATTTCAAATCATTTGTCTCTCAACTAGCAACCAAGAATGTAGACAAAGGTTCCAAGATACATGTTCTATTATGGGAAGGGTTTTGCTTATTTTAACCATTTTTTAGAATTGAACTGTTTTATTGATTGTCTGTAAATACTTTTAATTATTTTTAAAGCAGGTTAGTTAATTTTTAATTAAGATGAATTATTTGTAGCTAATTTGTGTTAATTGTTAAAAGTTGCATGCATGCTAAATTCATTTGCTAAAACATTTATTTACTTTTATGATTATTCATACTATTTAGTCATATATTAACATAAACTTCAGAATAAATATTATTGAATTTATAAAAGTAATAATTTGTTTTGCAGGTCTTGGGCTGGACCAGTATAAACGCTATGATCCTAAGGTACGTTTATTATTCTGAATATTAAAATACTAACATGAATATATGTGTACACTTTTTAATGCATTTATAGTAAGCTTTTGGATTAAACACTGCTAATTTAATTCACCTTTAAAAGAAATACTCATTATCTAAACAATAAATTTGATGTGGACAATTAGGGAGGGTGTGACAGGAGAAAAATGACGTGCTTTTGTAAACATGCCATAGTTTTTCTCTCTATCTCTATTCTCTCTCCCATATTTCCATCATTCTGTCATTCTACTTGCTATTTTCTCTGAAATATGTCGGTACAGACCAATGTAAATATTTCATGTGTTAGTAAAGCATTTAATGTTACCTTTAAGTGCTGAAAAAATTATAGATGCAAAATTTTAGAATATATTAAATGGCATTAAACTTTTTAATTTAAATAATTTATGGAAAACATGAAGAATAAACCTCAAAACATTAATTGTACTGAGCTGTTAATATAATAATAATTAACTGTGACATCTGTTTGGAAATATCTTTTCACTCCTCTAAGCCTTAATTATTGTAATTATAAGTGAGAAAAAATGCTCATGAAAATGAATTTTAATTTTATATGTGGAGTTAAAAGAATACTATCTTTAGATCTCTTAAAAATTAGTTGTAGACCAGCCAAGAGTTTATGCATTTTTGTGGGCAGAGTGAGGAAGGTGCTAGTGGTGAATGCACAGACTTTCCCCCACTTCCTATATCATGGAAACAGTCAGAAATTAATAAGTGTATGCCGTCTACAATACTATACCAGTAGGAGATGTAAGCTAATGCCATTTGGAAGTGCATGGAGATGGCAGTTATATCTGTACAGTAATCATTGTTAAATTCAACATTGAGCAAATGGCATTTATTGTTGAGACGTACCTCTTAAAGATGAAACCGTATGACAAGTGTGTGCTTAAGTTTTTGTTGATGTTTTCTGGAGTCTACATTACTATCAAAGCCATGTGTCTGCTATTTGTTAAAAAGAAGAAACAGGTCAGAGGCAAAGTCAGTAAAATAACAGAAACCAAATTAAATAAGTGACACAAATTTCTTTGAAGATGTCAAGTATGCTTGAACACTTTTAACATTTACTATAAAATTTAGGTGAGGTAGCAACACATTAATAATTATATTAAATACATCATTTAATTTATTAATTCTTAAGAGGCAATGAAAGAATGAGAGAGAGTTATAATATTTTCCACTAGCATGTTCCTTTCTCTGCCATTGAACATGCATAAAATTTTGACTGGTCTGCCTGGTATTTAAAAAAAAAATTTTAATAGCTTTGAATGTTTTAATCCCATTATCATAAGTCTTTGGAACAGTGAGCAAAATTAAGTAATGAAGCTACAAAGCAACAAAAATGTTCTTGGCAAGTAATCTTACATTACTAGCATGACTGTTCTAGTCAGCAACATTAAAATTTTATCCAACTTTACTAGTGTATTAATCTTCTGTTGTGCTGTTTAATATGCATGGGTGATGAATAATCAAAGCCCTTATCCACAATTTAGGTGTGCACACACACACATTACCCAGTCCCTCCACACACTCACAGTGTACTAAAAATAACTGTAATATTGAATGAACTAGAAAAGTTAACTACACTTTACTATATAATTCAAAGAAAATAATAAAATGCCCCAAAAACTATAATAAATGATCTCATCCTACAGAAGCAATTCAAGTGAAAGAAAATATAAAATAAAAATATATGCATTGGAAGCAAAAGTGCAATTTTCATAGACAAAGTGCTCATATAAAATTTAAGCATAACCTAACAAAGAGATGTTCCAACACTCAAATTAGCAATTTGCAGTGGCTAAAGTGTTGAAGAAGGATCTATAGTGCATGCAAAATCTGCAGTAATTAGCAGTCTAACCAGACAGTAGAGTAACACTAAATGCAATAGTCAATTCATAAAAACATGATAAAATTTATTAAAGAGGAGATAAGAAGCATAGATAAATGCAACTGGATCATCTACTCATAGTTGAAAGCACATACCGAAAACTGTGGGAATGAGTTACTGGCTAAAGGAAGCAGCCTGCAGTAACTCACCAACATATCTTAACAACAAATTGCCAAAAAATGCAGTTATCAACATTTTAAACAATAAAGGTATTCAGAGTAGCAAATTGTGTGGGATACTGCAAATAAATCAAATTAGCAAAACTATTTTTCCCTTTTATAAATGGTGGATTACCTAAAAACCTAAAATGTGTAGAAATTTATTAAACACTTATGATCATGGTAAATTAATCTAATACACACAAGTCTCTTCTGAAATGAACTATTTAGAACATTCTTATTGGCTTCCCTTACTGGAGATTTATTCAGTATATGTTTCTTGCACCTTCATCCACATCCTCAGCTGTTAAACAACTGTTCGATCATTCGTAGAAGTTGCATTGGTATCTGAGTTGCCTCCAGTCGTATTGTGATAAACTTGAATAAAGAGCTGCTGCTTCTGGGATGTCAAAATTCATTAAGTTTGCTCATGTTTTTCTTAAGTAAATCCTTTCCCATACATCATTTAATTCTTTTGATTGTAGATTTATTTTTAATAACTTGATGCCTTTTTGTATTTCATGATTTTCATTCCAAAAACGTACTGCCACGGCCTATTTTTCTATTTGTTTCTTCAACATTCAAGTTTATCAGAAGATCACTGGAGTCTACCCAGACACCTACCAATCCAACTTCTAGGAATGATCCAACAGTAGCTTAACAGCTGAAGATGTGCATAAGGGTCCCCAAAACATATCCTGAGTAAATCTCTAGTAAGTGAAGTCAAAAAGAGTGTTCTAAATAGTTCAATTCAGAAGACATTATTAATGCGTGTGTTACCGTGTTAAATTCCAAATTGAACTAATATTGAAATAGATCATATTTGTACAAATGTGATGAACCAATATGTCCTGTAAAAGAGTCCACAAACAGTTAATCATATACTGGGGAAGACATCTTCATCTTCTTCCAATGGTCATTCTACTGAAATCTTAAAGCTTATTAGGAATCTTGCTATCCTGTACAATGTGACTAAGTCATCTGCCTGCTGTTAATTGGATTAAAGTTTCCTACAGATGAGAAGGTAGTGAGCATTCATTACATTTCCTGGCTGCTGGCACAGTGAGTTTGATCTTCAATCTATTTTATTAAAGAAAGTTAATACATTATACAGCTAACTGCTCAGATAAAAACTATTTTCTGGAATTGAGATTACTATCTGACTCTTTAACAATTCTTCTTCGCTGTTTTCAGATGCAGCATTGTTATATACTAGAAAAAACATCATCATTTACAATTACGCTTTGCCTAATGTACAAAACTTACATGTCAGAATACATTTTAAATAATAAAAAAGTCTCTTATGTAAATAAATAGCTATATTAACTTACAGAAATAAAAATTATAATTTATTTTGAGACAGGTGGTATTTACATAGCTCATAATTTTCATTCTTTTATAGTTCAATTACTAATCCAACCACTCTTTTCCAATTGAACTCCATAAGACTTTAATCTTCAATAAATACAGTGTATTTTCAAGTTGAAATATTGCACAGAATAAGTAACAGTTTAAATTGGAGGGTTAGTAATAAGAGTTATTGTTGATTCAAAAATACTTAAGAGTTTGACAAAAGTACATAATTTTGGATGGCAAAAATATAATTTTATCATAATGTTTCATTGACTCATAACAAAAATTTTATTTTGTGGATAAATCCACATCTATCTCTAAACTACTATAGCTAGAGATATGTTTGTATGTTTCCTAGGATAAAGGACAATTTTCTTATAATGGCATTATTCATAACTCAATTATGGTGATAAATATAATTACATCAGTCTGACTCTAAGGTAGCAAAATGTTATATACCATGAATCCCAGTCAAATCATCTGCTAGACATACATGCTGGTCAAACAACTCCTGGCATTAACGATCAGCTGTAATAGGATGCATGGCAAAAGACATTTTACAAAAGCATTACTTTCAATAAAGTCTTGTGCTGAAAGAAATTTGTACAGCATTTCTAACTGCAGCATTAAAGGACACTAAAATACTTACCAGAGGCTATTTAAATTTATCTTCTTGATCTTTTCGCAATTTGTTTTAGTTCATGAAATAAGATAATAAAAATAAGTTTTCAAAAGTCTTCTGCTTATTGTGCAACTTTAATGAGCTATGTCTGAACCATTCTCTACCTATTTATATTATCATTAATAAGTGAAAACTGTATTTGTCCATGTTGCAGTGTTAAACCTTAAAGAAAAGCTTACCATTATTGGATATTTGTTCTCCCTTTACCTCTGTTACATTTTCTTAGACCCTGGCTTTACTTTCACAACAATCTTATTCACCACTCAAAGCATTTTGTTCATCATATTTTTTTTGGTATCCGATGTGTTTTTTCGATGAACTTTGGGAAAATATATTCCATTGTTTTACAGAATATCTTGGGGTACAATGCAAGTCTGAAATGAGTCCATTGCAAACAAAAGCATAAAGTCAAAGTATATAAGCAGAAAATCACAAGAAATGTCATGCAAACTAAATGAAAACTCATTGTATATCATTCACTTTAAATGCAAAAGTCTGAGGGTTCTGTGCACCAAAAGGCTGTATAATGAAACACAAGAAGCTTGTGCTCATTCAAGCTGCTACAGTAAATTTATGTGATGAAGGAATGTCCATGAAATTTATCTCAAGATAATCACAAAGTGTTTTTCTTAATTTTCTACAGCTTTTTGTTCAACTATAAAGCCAATAGGGATAAATATATGGGATATTTACTGTTATTTCATAAAGAAACTCCTTCCTTATTTTCCTGTATATGAAAGATTTTTGCCCATAAATGCAATACATATAAGACATTAATTATTTCTACTTTAACCCTGCAGTAGAAATTGGAGTAGAAAGTGTAATTGGCCAATCTATTTATTTGTTACATAGGTAGGGAAACTTCTTATGAACAGACTACAATATTTTTAAAACTTGCTAACTTATACATTTTTTTCCTATTAAGCCCTGCACAATGGAGTTTGCCACTTATGAGAGTATATGCCTTTTGCAAAAGAATCAACCCTGTACATTGCAAGTGTTAACTTATCTCCCTTAGAGAATAAGTTAATATTTGGTGGCTAATGAACATTCTAAGGAAAAATATTTCCCTAATTAACCTCCAGGAGAGGAATGCTTTGGGCAAAATTAAATGAAGATGACAATGCACTCCTGTTTCTGAATGGAGTGCAGGTATGTTCTCACAAGTGCAAAGAGCAGAGATATTAATGATTCTATATAGCAAAATAGATATATTCTTACCATATATATACTATATATATTCTTCTTCTGAAGAGGCTAAGCAATTTAATGTGTTTCTTAAAGAACTTCTTAATTTTGTTGATAAATTTAATAATATGATCACTCTAATTCTGTATTTTGACTCCAAGCACTTAATATTAAAATTCAGCCTGAAAATGGCAAAATAAAGACAATTGATTCTATGAAGAAAAATTATCTGAGAACTTACAGGAATTTTAAATGAATACTTGCATATTGTAAAATTACAAAAAATTAAAGGTTTGCTTGCTGGTAAAGAGAGAAATTTGTGCAGTCAGGAATTCTTACTTTGACTTTTCATACTTCTAAATTTTGGAATAAGCATAACCTCACCAAAAACTTCATTAAAGAAAGTAAAGATAAAATATTCAACATTTGCCTAAGAATAAAATCATAATTCTTTGATTTATCTATACATGGGATAAAAATATGTCAGAACCACAGGTTCTTCAGTAGAGATGCTAATTCTGTTGTATAAAAAAAACATGCTGAAATGTCCAACATTCAAAAATTGCTGTTTTGTCATCTCTAATAAATGAATGTAATTGCGATGCCCATAGGAAAATGGAGGAAATTCACATTCCATAGCATTAGCAAACAATGACAGCTTTACTAGAAGAGAATAGCCATTACTTGGTTACTTGGATAATGCATTTTTATGAGGATGCAGGGAACTATACTTGTTAAGTGCTAAAGAAGCAATTGTCATTCCATTGTTTAGGAAACTTTATGCACCAGCAGTGGTTCATGCAAATGAATCTTTGGATGTACTTTGCAAGCAAAATTATTCTTCATTATCCCATCAGTTTCAATTCTCTAAAGAATCTGAGTTTTATCAGTTAAATAAGAAAAAAAGGCAGGAAGGAATAGTCACATGGTTATAAGGTATTATGTATGAATTGTTTTCAAATTGTTTGTATTGTATTATAATCTTTAAACCCTTAATACTTTTATGTCAGTATTTAAGGATTAAATAATATGCAAATCGGAAAAGGTACACGGAAACAGGGAGTTCTAATTTTTTTATTAAAAGAAAAAGGGATAAGTACAACTTAGAATAAATCACATTTTTAAAACACTTTGCTGGAACAGTAATACTCCAAGCAAACTCAATTCATTTCTTTTGGTAATTCCTAAGAATTGATATGAAGGCTATCCAGTAAGACCCCTATATTTCTCTGGAAAACAAACAACAGCAATGAAGTAGTTAAGATCTAAATTATGTTAGGATAGTAGGTAGCCTTCAAGCAGTTTTATGACATACTGCACATCCTAGGCATTAGTTAACAAGTCATCATAGAGATGCTGCTTTAAAGCTCATCTTGATAGTGAAATATGTTCAGTCAATATTTTTTCACAGCAAAAAAAAATTAAACTGATGGAATATACATTGTGAGCTAACATCAGTCAATCTCAATTAACTCACAATGGAAGCCTATATGAGTATTCAGATGGTTCATTGTTGGTTTGCATAGTTCATAGAAGACTGTGAAAATATGCTTGATATACAGTGCAGCAGAAAACTGATTACGGCAATGAGTAACAATGATATCCTTGCAATTTGCAAATTTTCTGCCACCTATCAGACTTTCCAGATCTTAAGTGATTTCTAATTTTATACCCAACTGAAACAGTACCGGTGACAAAATGAAAACCACAGTAAAAGATACAAACATTATTTTGAAAAGCTATTTGTGGTAATAAATATGCTTGATTAAGAACTTTTGGGATAAGTAACATAGAAGTTCTGAATTATAATTTTTTTCCCTAAATAAAATTAAAATGAAATATTTTAATCACAATAGAGAAATTAACAGATCAACCTCTATTAAATGCACATCAGGCAGCATATTCGTAAAAAAAATAAAGAAAAAAAAAGAAGAAGAAGAAGACAGTTTTGAGGAGTTATGCTCATAAAATCATTACCTTTCAAAAGCAAGAATATTTTTGTCTTGGATTCCAAAGAAATGTTGCATATAACTTGCATCTGGAAAGCAAGTGACCATTTTATATACTCAAGACAAAACAATAACAAACAATTGTTAAAAAATTATGTTTTAGCAGTGCCTAAATTAACATTGACTTGAATTGAAATATTTATTGAAAAGAAGTTTTGGGCACATTTAGCAATGATCTACTGGAAATAACTTATTGTACAAATGATATGACAAAGAGCAAACATGACCTATTAGACACTTATCTCACCTCTTTGAAAGATTTTTGCTGTTGAGAAGCATCTCTAGGTATATTATTTATATGAAGCAGCACTACATTGGAAGACAGAGGATCACATATTTTTAGATAGCAGTTGATAAATGTCCTGTAACAGAGAGGACATGAAATAAAGGTTCATACGTAGAAAAAATGATAAAAATGTTCTTTAACATATTAAAATGTGTGTGTGTTTTAGCTTAGTTCATCTAAAATGAAGTTGCATCCACCATAGGTCAAGAGCAACTCAGTAATGGGAGGTCTCTCAGTATACTCAGAATTTGATCCTGAACATCTGGTCAGCATTCTTTTAGACTACCAATTAAGCCAAATTGATAACTCTAAAATAACTAAAGATTATTTGTAATGTGATGCTGAATGGCACAAAGTAATTTAATGGTGCACAAAATTTATGTATTAGAATTTGAAAATGTGTGTTGGTAACTGTATATGTAGTTTTGGTTCAAGTGTTGTCTTGGGTGTGGATGAATTTTAATATATTAAGCCATGTCTTTGCTGTCCTGTGTTTTCTTACACATATCCTGATCTTATTGCAACAAGTCCCATCAGTGATCATTTTCTGATTAAATTCAACTGGTTCACAAGGACTTGCAATGATCCTTGAGACTCAAGATGCCTGAAAAATAGTTATAAATAATGTAGTGCATAGAGCATTCATGTGTGAAATTCTGATTTAGCATAAACATAATTTGAGTACTTAAGATAGTGAAGACACTGCTAATTTGGCAATAATCTATGTTAGAATTATATCAAACCTACCTAAGTCTTTTTAAAACTTTTATATTCCCTAAGAGAATGCAATATTGCTGGAAGACTGTTATTTTTTTTTTCTTTACCATTCATGCACCATCAACAGAGTTAATTATAGTTTTGCATTGCTTCTTCCAACTTATCTTATCTTATATAGCAATCTTGATTTTGGTAATATTCCTAAATTTATTAATATACACTGGAGTTTTTTTTTTTAACAGTTCTTGAACCATCACCATGGAAACCATGACAGCATGGACTATTGCCCCATCTTACCAAAGCCGCAATCCCCGAGATTTATTCCAATTCCCTTACTATCACTGTATGCAGAAATGAATTTACTATAACTGTTTTTCCACTTTAAAAAAATTGGCTACGATTCCAAAATTGGCCACACCACACCAGATAACTACACATGTTAAGCAGCTGGGGACTTGAATTAGGCCAGTAGCAAAAAGTGTGTATGTTCACTGAATTGCACCACAGTCATTTTGTGTGTATGAAATTTAAAATCCTTGTGCAAGTTTCCACTTACACTGCTGAAAGCTAAACAAAAGGCAGGAGCATCTTTTCTAACTGACTGCTAAGGACTCCTTAACAGTGCCTAATCATTTTTTTTTTTTTTCAAAGTATAAGCAGTTGATCCGAAGTCCCTTATCTGCACTAAGATCATGTTTTGGCTAGGAACAAGCCCATGGCATGAAATGCTACCTAATTGTTGCATATCACAACTGACTCACTGTTCTTAAAAACTATTTCTACTACAAATGCACTATGTGCACTATTCCAATGTTCCATTGTTATTAAAATGGGATCTGTTACTCAAGCATGCATTGGGTCCACTTATTCCTAGACCAGTGTTAACAAACTATTGCACTTTAAAATCAATCAGGTTCCTGTAACCCACATTGCATAACAATTCTGTACAAAAATAGCTATTTATGGAGCTATGTCATTGAAGGCAGATAACCACTTTGTAGGTTCATCTTTACACTAAAGTCTTAAATAACCAATACAGACTGCCAGAAATCTTTGGAAAATAAAATAGATCTGGAGTCTGTTAGCTTATACAGAGTTGCATGGAATTATTATTATAGGGAAAACTTCCTATAAACCTTACTCAGATAATCATCTCAACCATTAGTGCTATTTATTACCAATAGTACAACAATATATACAAGTTTCATTTTAATAAATAGAAAACTTGTAGTCTATAAAGAATTCCTTGGAGCAAAATTAGCTTTAATAATAATTATAATAATGTGCATGGAAATGGTCTTATTCATTGCAGGTTCTTTGTAACCACTTTCTTGCAAAAATAAATTGATAAGAGTATTTTAGAGAAAAAAGTTTATGTTTATTACTATTTATTATTTCATGTAAAAATAACTTGTTAAGGTCTAAAGGAAACAGAAGACAGAAGCACATGGCAATAAGCTCTCAACTTTTCAGTTGTGCGTAACTATGCTACAAATTGCATTGGTCTGGACTGGCACTATGGCTGTATGTGCTTGAATCTACTTGGAGCCAAGTATAACTTCAATTAAGGTCCTACTTGCAGTATACCCAAACTCTCACTAATTGTTGTGATTCTGATTTCTAATAACTGTTACTATCTATTTTCTTTATTCTTTGTTCTCTTACTTTTGCAGAATCATGATGAGGTATTTATTGTGAAACTCCTTTATATAACTTTCTGCATGTTGTGAAAGGAATGGCTTAAAGTTGCCTGTTCTTTGTGTTTTGTGTAGATAAATGTTTACTAAATTATTAATTTAATTTCTTCTAATGTTAGTATTGCCTTTACTTCCTGTATGTATTTATTTTGTGCATCCGACTCTATAGCAGAAGTGCTCATTTTGAAACTAATTAATTTTTCCCCTTTCCTTTAACCTAATGTAACAATTTTTTCAATAAATGTTAATTTAACATAAATATTGGATTAATTAGAAGCTCATATCACCATATCTCACTCATAAAATAAATAAACAAACATTCATGATATAAATTATACAATTAATTCTTCAGTGTAGCAGTTCATAAAAAAAAAATTAATTCCATTGGCTCAAATGTAACAGTTTCAAGAAAATTGTGACTAAAAGTTGCACATAAGAAATCTGATTTGAAATAATTGTCACAAATAAAGCTGGATTCATCATTCATGTATTTAAAAGCCAGTGGGAAGGGGGAGGGATGCATACCAAGAAGAGTAATGTTAAACAATTTTCTTGCTTTTAACTTGCAAAATCTCTGAATTAGTTCATATATTTAACATTAACTATTTTGGAGAGTAGTTAAAATTTTAAGATAACAAATTCTATACATTATATTATGCTCCATTATGCAAATTATTTGACAGAAAATTTTCAAAAACAATATTTACAAACTCATCACATTTGATGTACCCACAAAAATAATGGTAGTTGAAGATTTTTAAGAATAATAACTTTTTATAGACTAGGTCACAAAGCAGAGAGAGAATTTTAAAAATTAGATTGAGCAATGCTTTTGTTAGCTGAAAATATATTTCATATATGCCATATTAGGTTAAAAATTCAAAGTTTAGAGATAACAAAAAATAACCACAACAATCATCATTCTACATTCATTTCAATCATAAAGTAGCACTAAGATTATCCTTCATTGCAAGAAGCTTAGTAGGCACATTAAAAATGTGCATTTCATATACGTATATTCCACAAATCTTTTGATTTATTAAGTTCTTAATATTGTCAAAATAACTATAATTAAGGAAGTTGAATGTAAGCATTTAAAAATTACACGAGTGACTTATAATGAATAAAAGTTTGTACCAGAAAAAAGGTAAAAGTGAATATCAAAATATAAGTGGCAAACACTGAATGATTTCCAGCTGTCAGTGTCATATTATTCCAAATATTGAATTGCAAATAGTTGATAACATTGAAAGTTAAAATGAGTAGTTCAGCAAGTTAAATAGGTTAATTTATCAGATAAATTTTCTGAGTATCAAAACTATGTTCCTTAGGCTCTGCATGCCTTATAAACAGACATTCTTTCTTATCAAAGAGGCTTTCTCATGAAAAAGCTGAGTGCTTACAAATCATACTATATACTCAAAAGTTTTTTTTCTATGGTTGTCTGGAGAATATGTATGACTAAATGCACATATAAAACTTTTTTCATTAAGTAGATGTTAATCCTTTTTTTTTTCTGTCATTTTTATGGAATGCATACTTATATTTAAAGTTTTAGGTATAGTAGTTTTAAAAAATGGCAGATTCTGTATAAAAAGTGTAAAATTAAATTTCTTTAAGGTCTTCATATTTTCATTAAGTGTTTAATGAAAATTATGTTTGTTTTTATGTTTTAGTTTTTGTAATATGGTCACTTTTCTTTATAATCTCATGAATTATTAAAAAAATTAAATAAAAGACTAGTCATATACATTGACAGCTAGCTTGTTTCTTATAATCTCAAATATTATAGAGCTAGGTTTTTCATTTAATGCATTCAGTTTTCAAGTTGTGATGCTGCATCGTATGTTCTCTCTTTAATGTAGTACATGCATGAAGAAAATGCATATGTTTATATGTTTTTTCAATGGCATCGTCTTTAACAGTGAATATTTTCAAGATATTAATTTGTAGTGTGCTTTGAATATATGAAGGAATTAAGCCACCTGTTTCTTACATTATTCAGCAATCTTTGTATTCCAAAATAAGTATATAGTGATGAGCATTTAAGTTGTGATCTCACTGTCTCATGCTCCTTATGTCTCTTAAAACTATAAACTAAATGAGTAGTAAGAAAAGTTGAACCTCAGTGTTCTCGTTGTTATTAGACTTGAATTTAGCATTCTTAATTACTGTTCACCATTTTATTTCTGCCAGATTTTATAAAAGAAATGAAAAATACTAAGAAATAGAAATCATAATTTCAAAATGTGAAATAATTGTACTGATATGAACACAGAATCTTGTATCAAATAGTCTCATATTTATTATTAATATATTTGCCCAATGTTTGAATCAAGATATGGGCAGATCAGCTAAGAGTTTATGCATATATCATAAGCAGAGTGAAGAGTACAATAGTAGTAAACATTCAAACAACCTCATACTATCCCACCCCTTCTGTCTCTTGGGAATAGTCCAAAGATATTTGGCACATGCTATCTATAGTGGCATGCAAGTAGGAGATGTGAGCTTATGGTAATTATAAGTACATCATTGACAAATAAAATAAATATAATCAATGTTAATTGTTGTAAAGGTAAGCTATATCAAATTTAAACATACACTCAAAACAAAAAAGAAACAATGTCCAGTAATCAAGACTGATTGACAAAACATTGTTCACTCCATGTACTCTGATGACTGAGTGGACAAAAGCATGTGTCTAGTAATAAGAACTATTTAGGATCAAATCCTAGTTGTGCTTGGAGGTTTTTATTTGTTAGTTTTTGCAAGTAAAATTAATGTTAATATATGACAATAATATATATTTTAATGGACAAGATATGAGAATAAGTCATAAGTAAATTACAAATTGGTATGGGGTACTACATGTTTAAATGAGACACCTAAGATTATTGGCATTAGCTGACAGCATTAGTCTAGTGTCATTTGACATGAGACAATGTTTACAAAAGTGAAACACCAGTTGCAAGATGACAGTACCTCTGAATGAGTGTATAACCCATGAGCAGCGCTCCTTTGTGTGATTTTTATGGGCAAAAGGTATGGAATCAAAGAATGTTCATAAAGAAATGCTTCCCATCTTAAGATGAGAAGTTCCTGCCATGTCAAGCTATTTACAGATGGGTGCAGCAGTTCTCTGAAGCGCACATAATAAAATATATGAAAACTAACATTTGTTAAATCAGTCAAAAAATACATAAATATATTTTTTTAATTAAATAATTTAGTACTTTTTGATTCATTATATAGCGTATATGCCTTTTTTATAAGGATTATACCTGTTTTAATCAGTTTATTTGGGGTATGAAGGAAAAGTATATGTTAAATTATTTCGTGTGTATTGAAGAGGAATGCGCATTGGCCAGCCAATAGATATTGTCACAAGGGTTGAGGACTTAATCTGAGCAAACAGAAAGTTAACTATAGACACTATAGCTGCTGCTATTGATTGTTCACATGGCATGGCTTACTTCATAATGCATGACAGGTTAGATTTTCACAAAGTCTATGCAGATTGGGTACTGTGCATGCTGATCCCAAATACAAAATGCAAAGAATGGGTTTGGTATTACAGCATCTCAATTGCTACCATTATGAAGGATACGATATGCTAGCCCAAATTATTACAGATAATGGGTCTTGGATTCAGCATTACCAGCCAGAGACAAAGCATGCATCAATGCAGGGGAAATTTCCTGCATTGCTCGCAAAAAAAAGTTTAAAGTAACACCTTCTGTCAGGAAAATGATGAGTCGGTCTTCTAAGAGCACGAAGGCATACTGCTAAGACAAAACGTAAAAACATACTTCTATTGTAACATCCTCAGTAAACTTAGTAAGGCTATTCAATGGAGGCAATCAAAACTGCTCACCATAGGCATGTTACTCTCCATGACAAAGAATGTTCTCATACTGCCAATAAAATAAATGAGATACTGTGAAATTTCAAGTGGGAAGTCCTTGAACATCCTCCTTATAGCCTCGACTTTGCTCCAAGCAACTTGCAGCTGTTCAACTATCTTAAGCATCATCTTTCAGGTGAAAAGTTTCCTGTCGAAGCTGTAAAAAGGGAAACCATGCCACATTCCGACGGCAGCCCAAAGAATTTTAACCTACTGGATTTCAGAGGTTTGTGAAACATTTGATAAGGCCTCAATGTACAGGAAGATTATGTTGAGAAATAAAAGTATTTTTTAAATTAGTATTCTTATTTGTTAAAGTTCTATATTCATTTTAACTTACTTAATGACTTACTCTCATATAGTTTAGTCTTAAGGCATTTATGCTCAAACACAAAAATGTAAATTAAATCATCTTCACTTTGAAAATAAATGCCATGTAAATAAATATTTTAAAGTAAAAAAACTAAAAAGTAAAATATTTCATTTGAAAATTATTATTAATATCCTATTTATTTTGAAAACAAAGATTACTTTACTTTTTGTTGTGTCATGTGTTTGTGTGTGTCTGAGCACAAATACCTTAAAATTCAGACAAGCCTTTACAATTAAAAGCTGTATTATTGTTTAAATATTAAGCTTTATGTTAATGTACAAAAAATAACAAAACAATTCACACATGGATAAGATTTGAACTTCCTGTGTTCTCATTGCTACTTTTAACCACTTGTCTATCAGAACACATGTCTGCTATCAAGAACTTGATGACAGAATGAGGCTAAGGACTTTAAGACTGATGCACAGAGACATGCCATGCATGATTCAAGTGCTGAGCTGAATAGAGCTTAGACAAATTAATGTTTCAAGAGTCTGCTTGCTTCTTTTGTTTTAAGGTGTGTCATTGAGCAAGAGTATATTGTAAGGATCTACATCTTGATGAAATCATTTTCCAGATTAAAATGTAAATTGGAACTGGCACAGTGAAGCCAATCATATAATTGATATTATTGTATGTTTTAGTTGAACTACTCACTCCTAAGTGTAAGTGAAGCATTAAGAGTGTGTAGTTCAACTAAATCATACAATAATATCATTTACATTTTCCAGAGTTTACAATGCTGCCTAACCATTATGCTTTGTGATCTGTTTAAAAAGTGGTAAGGAGCAGGTTCTCTTAAACAAAAATGGTATTTTGACGAGTCATCAAATTGGTTGAAGATGGAGAGAATGTCTCTTCGAAACCGGTCCCACCATATTTGAAAGTAAGTGAAGCATAAGATGTGTTAGATGACAGATTAGATAGAATTTACATTTAACAAGCTTCACTGTGCGAGTTCCAACAGAATTTTTTAAAAATTTCTTATTTTTCGAAAAATGGTATTATCTGCCTCACAGAAGATGCACTTGAAGACATTCAGACTAGGATTAAAGTAAGCGCTTCTAAACCTTCCTATTGGTTGGCAGAGCATTGTGGCGTAACAAAGAGAACAGAGTGTTAAAGGGCTTAATCTTAAAGATTAGTAAAAATAACTGAAATGAGTTGCATTGAATGTCATGAACTTTTCATACCTCCACGGGTGACTGAGGTCGTTAAGCTGCTAACTCGTGAGCGGGAGCCTTGGGGGTTCGCATCCTGCCAGGATCATCCTCCCTGACTGAGGTTTTTTCCAAGTTTCCCTCAGTCCTCATAAATTGCAAATGCCAGGGAGGTACCCTAAACCTCAGCTTCCCTTCCTTAAAAAAAATCCTTTCCCAATTTATCATTTCATTTCATGTATCATCGGTGCCCACTGCCTGTGGTGCCTCAGTAGTAAAAATGGGTATTAAACACTATTCGAAAAAAAAAATAAACTTTCATCAAGCATGGTTGAATAAAGAAGGACATCTCTTTTCAACATTTACTAGAAAATTCAGGTGAGGTAGGGACAAAACATTAGTACATTATTGCTAATTACTAATTCATTTTTGTCTATAACATTTATTTTATTTGGCTGTGTTGACTGAGGTGATAGTTACCCTGTAGCCTCAGACCTCCCCTTAGAGAAGTCAGGTCACTACATGGGTTGGTGCCACCTTATACACCATGGCCCAGTGTTTGCCCAGAGGCGACACTGTGTAATTTTCCTGGGTTTGAAGCAGGAGATTGTGCATTTATCTTCGACTTTTGTTGTTATATTTTGCTGATCTTACCTCATTTTAGTAGTATTGACTGAGCTTGCGCTCTTGCAGAGTTGGCTGTATTGGCTGTGCTTACGCTCGTGATAGTTACCCTGTAGCTTCGGACCTCCCCTACAGGGTAACCACACAAGCTTAAGCTCAGCCAATACAGCCAAATTTATTTTATTAATTTATTCCTGCACATGCTACTCCTGCAAAATCAAACAAAATTAGTATGAGAGACAACTGCTTGCATTCTCCTCACAATGCCCATGAAATGAGCATTAACTCTTTGGCCTGACCTTTTCTTATCACAGAGTCAATTAATTTGTCAAGTGGTCCTTAGCACATCTCTGAATGAATAAATATTTAGAAAATTGTTTCTCTTGGTATATAGTGAATAAGTCTTTAACTTTAAATTATGACATATCACTTTCATCAGAAACCACGAATTATCTAAACAACAATGATGTTCTCATTTGCAATGAGCAATTCTGTGAACTGTAATGACTTTGGAAATTTACATGTGTTGGATTATTCAATATTTATCTAAAAATTGCTTGAAAACAAGGAGAATAAACAAAAGCATTTCTGCCTGCATCATAATAAAGTGTTAAGGCCCTCCAGAAAGGCCAGTTATGCAAAAATGTTCTTTAATCTGGCTATGTAACTGACTTCCATTCAGTACTAATATATTAATTGTTGTAAAATTTGAATTTTCACAGAAATATTATCTCTGAGGCTACAGTGCAGAAAAGGACTAAAAATGTGTTACCTTTCAATCAGATTTCAGAAAGGAAAGAACAAATAATAGATAATGGAATAATTAAAAATGTACTGTTGAAGATACTGTCATTAAAACTGGCCTTAACAATTAACTTTGAGTGTTTCCATTATCTTGTGTGAACACGTCAAGAGAAAGGACAGTTTTCTTTCAGAGGTTACTTCATCTTCTGTGAAGGATGAAAGCAGATCAAGGTTCAGGAAAATTTTTCAAATATTTAGTAATGAAGACTCTTGGTACCTTGGAACGGTGTAACAGGCAATATGACCATGAAACAGAATCACAGTTCTCAATTGGTTTAGGATTTCCAACTGTCCAGCATTGCATAGAATCTCCCATTTTTATGGATTAAAAATCATATTCCATATAAGTACCAAACAGGATAAAAATTCATTATTTTGGATTTGTGGTCATAAAACTATATAATTTAGTTAAATTAAAGGTCATAAGCTCATCATGAAATTGTTCCAATTGGTTGGATATTGTGATTGTTGATGTTACTAAGCACTTCTTGTAGTTATTTGCATTTACATTTTGTGAAGATAACCAGCATTATCCATTAGCCTAACATACATCAGTCAGCCAGTTTGGAATAGTAACAGATTTTGTAGAGATTATTTTGGATACTTGTGAAGTACATAAAAGAACAAAGTACAATTTACCTCCAAAGGCAAAAAAATTGTGCGATTATCTAGAAAATGTAAGGAAAATATAATTTAATTTAAAGGGAAGAGTATAATGTGCAAAAGAAATGTTAAGATTTCTCATGAAAGTAAACACAATATAAAACAACATGTGTCCACATTTCTGTAAAAGAGGTCGATATAATGAATGAATAAAAAGAAAAATCTCTGAGATTGCCAGGTTCTTGTTAAAAAAAGAGTCAACCATCATAATATAATTTTAGCCAGTAACTTAATTTGCATTACCCTCAGTCTCTGTGCTACTTTGATTTCTGTAATAATCCAATGGAAGTAAGATTTTAAATTAAATCATTTTCCATTCCTCGGTCTCATGTATAGTTGCATTTTATAATTTTAGTCATAGAATAATATTTGGCTTGTGTACATTACGAATAATAAGCTTAAAGTTTGTTTTAGATTTTTGTACATTGTTGAAGAAAATAATTGGTGTCTACAAAAATGTACAATGGTACATAGAGAAATTTGGAATTTCCTTGATAATTCAACTTCATTTTTGGTGACAATATAATGTAAACTTGGAGAGAAAGAAAGATTGTTGCAGACTTTTAGAAAGACAAAAAAAGAAAGAAAAGATAAGAAAGCTAGCTGCAATGCTGTTGCAAACATTCTTCTAATTTTATCAACAAACTGTGGTCTTGAAACATAATAGACATTTTTTCTTTTGAATAAATTTTTAAGGGCATGACCCAACTAGATTGCTATCCTTAGGAAAAACTAATGAGAAATCTAGAAAAATAATAAAGTAGTTTTAGGTTATTTCCAAAGCATCTCAGATTATCTTTATTTTTGAAACAGTTTTTCCAAAATTATATGCTTATATTTAAATGACTTAAAATTGTCTTGCTTCTTTAATAACATTTCAGAACTTTTTTGTGCTACAATTCTCAAATTAAAAACAATTCAGCAGTGACTGAAATGCATGGTTGGTTTGAGCAATCAACTAAAAAAGAGAATTAAAGACAACTCTATAGATAGAAATCCAATGTATAATTGGAAATATTTTACCCAAAGAAAAAGATAGGATTATGAAGAGTTTTTAGGAGTTTTGCTGGACTGGTTTAAATTATTTCATAAATTTTTATTTTGTTAAAGAGATATCTTTAAACAATTAAAGTGTTCATGTAAACAATTTTGAGTTTGAAATGCAAAAAAATCGTGTTACCTTTTTAAACTTTTCGAGCATTGCAGACATTCTGTTTTTGATAAATTGTATTAAAAAGATTGTAAATACAGGAAATGAGCAGAGTTTTGAAATTCTAGAGATATGTGGGTACATTTTTTTTCAGTGTATTTCTTGCATATGAAGTTCCTAATTAACCCTTAAATGGTAACACTTTTTTCTCCCCTCCTTTGTATGTTTACACTAACATTCATCTGAGAGACTAAGACACTTTATTTCAGAAATTTGACTTGTAATATGTGCAATACTACAATCACCATAATTAAGAATTGTGATTTCTTTTGAACACTTTAATATTCATAAGGTTATAGAAGCAAAAATTATAAAACAATTTATTAATTAATAATTATTCTTAAACATAAAAGTTCAAGACAAAATGGTTTTACAATACTTTCATGCACACTTTACAGAACTTTTTGGAACGTCCAAACAGTTGCTGTTCCACTTTGACACATTTATAGATTGTCATTCTGTTTTTAGTGTAAAGACATTAGTGGCAGTTCTTACTCTCCTCAAGTCTGTCACTCTTTGTGATTGACTTCTCCAATCCTTATTGCTGATCTTCCATAATGGTACATATAAGTTTCATAGATTGTCTTGCAAATTAGGATTCTTTTTCACAAATGATTTTTAACTACTTTCATTCCCAAATTCTTTGCAAAAATCAAATCTACTCAAATTGATCTTGTTTCTCACAATACATATTATTTCCACTTTGACACATTTATAGATTGTCATTCTGTTTTTAGTGTAAAGACATTAGTGGCAGTTCTTACTCTCCTCAAGTCTGTCACTCTTTGTGATTGACTTCTCCAATCCTTATTGCTGATCTTCCATAATGGTACATATAAGTTTCATAGATTGTCTTGCAAATTAGGATTCTTTTTCACAAATGATTTTTAACTACTTTCATTCCCAAATTCTTTGCAAAAATCAAATCTACTCAAATTGACCTTGTTTCTCACAATACATATGTATTTTTACAGCTGACTGTTATGAGGTGCTAAAATATTGCCAGTGGATATCTTCTGGTTCGATTAATAACTGCTACATTTCATATTTAATGTATACTGCTACCGCAAATACACTTGCAGAGACGAATCACAGCCTGTGTTGGTTTTGTGAACTTCTTTCTTCATCCAAAAGTTTAATTCCATCACTATCCTTTCCAGCATAAATATATGCATTATAAAGGTATGAGGAATGAACGCCAGTTAGACACATTATTTTTATGTAATTTTTAGCTGACTTGTTTGGTATAGAAACCTGAAATAGGCATGTTCCTTATAAGGAATGATCTATTTAATGCAATGTAGACTCCAATTGAATATACTTTCCGACAGTTTGAAATTAATAGAGTGAAGATGAGAGAAGTTGCAGTCTTAGGATCATTTTCTTTTCTCTGTTGTCAAGTATCTGAGTTATCAGATCTCAAAGCCAGAATCAAATTGTCACATATCTTCAAAGATATGGTTGCTAAAAAAAAATTGGACAATATCTGTACAGTCTGTGGAAAAAAGTGATGCTAGTTGTTCAAGACCATACTTGAAAATATTGCATAAAAATCATTAGGTTGATTAACTAAAAGTCAGTGGTTTTGAATTTCAGATGAAGCATTTTCCTTTTCCATAAAACAAATCATGACTCTATATCTATTTTGTTCAACTTCTTCCTCAGATCCATCACTACAGTCTTCTAAATAATATTCCTACTTTAGAATCTTGTTTCATGATCTAATTCTGAGATGTGAACTCAGTAATATGTAAATCATCAGGTTCTTATTCTTTATCTCTGATTTGATATTGGCATTAAGATCATAATGACCATTTTTTCAGCACCATTTGACATTAAAAAGTAAAACAAAGAAACAGCATTCAAAAGTGGCTCTAACAATGGGAATAATGTATGCAACATTGAACATGACTAAACAGTGACAAAATAAAAACATTAAATATATGTAATCATGTAACAGCAAAAATAAATGTTAATACATTATTACTAATCAATCAAATATTAAAACAGACTTACCTCTACTGTAATATTCATCCCACAGGCTAGGTATGGTAAGCCAAAATAAACAACACATTGCATCATTGGTGCAGTAAAACATCAACTTAAGCATAGCTAAAGGGATAACATTGTAGGATGATGCAGCACTGCGAACTTGACAAACATATTTAAACATATCCGTCTCTCAGACCTATGTTACCATGTTAATATGTTTCTTTATATCTTTTACACTTAGCATTCCAGAATCAAATTCATCTGTTGAAAGATTTTTTTTTTTAGTTGTTAGAAATTGTTTCACGTCTTAAAATATTGACTATTCAAATTATTTATGTAATTTTTGTTGAATAGGTGTATAAAAATAGCCTTTTAGTTCTCTAACTTACATAAACTTTTTTTATTAGAATTAGAATACTTATTTCAATCTTTTATTACAAAAAGTAAAACCAATGATTTATATATTTCTTACAATTGAGGCTAACCGAACTTTTCTTGGAGCCCTAACAACATATGGCTTCCTGGTTGTTGATATGAGTTAAACACTGTTTCCCCTACTTTTCCTCTTTTTCTCTCTCCACTTTCCTAATCCATTGACTCCTTACTCTTCCTAAATATTCATCCGTACTCCGACTTTTTTCCCACCCTCTAACTGTCTTCACTTTTATTGTTACAATATTGTTTTCCACTTTATTTCATTTTGGATACTATATACCCTCTCTTCAATTACTTGTTTCCTCGCACTGCATCAAACATGAAACTTACTCTTTTTCCCCATATTGCTATTTCTAAATTTTTTAAGATATAATACCTTCATATTCTACCTTAAAAGAATGGGCCAAACTTTTCAAATGGGTCAAGAAAGCATTGAAGATGAGTGTGTAGGTCAGCCCTTGGAGGTGCTCACTCCTGAAAACATTGCTCTTGTGGAAGGAAAAATTATGGAAGACCAGTGGCTCAAAGTTACAGAAATAGCAGCAAGGTTGGATCTTTGTAAAACAACATCAAATTATCCATGAACATTTAAACATAAATAAGGTTAGTGCAAGATGGGTGCCTAGACTTCTTTCCTCAATCCAAAAGCAGCAACTAATCATCTGTTTTCAGGCATTTTTGGAGCTCTGCCATGGCAATGAGAGATAATTTCTGCAAACCTTATTACAAGAGATGAAACTATGGTCCTCTATTATGATTCCTTGTCCAAAAGAGAATCAATGGAGTGGCATAAACCTGGCAAAGCACCGCGTGTAAAGGCCAAGGTCACTCAGTCAACCAAGAAGATGATGGCCACAGTCTTTTGGGACTGTGAAGGAATGAGTACTCTTCATTGACTTCAAGGAGAGCAACATCACAGTAAATGAGGAGTACGATGCTGGCCTACAGCACAGACTATGTGCTTCCATCAAATAGAAAAGGTGAGGAAAGCTGAGTGGCGGTGTGTGCCTGTGCATACGGTTCTTGTTGCAAAGGAAACTGTGAAGAAATGTGATTTCAAGGAGATTATCCATCCACCCTACAGCCCAGATCTAGCTCCCAGTGGCTATGTCCTCTTCTCAAAACTCAAGAAGGACCTTCAAGGAAGGAAATTTAGTGTGACGGAGAAGTGATGGATGCTGTTTATGCCCATTTTGCAGGCAAGACTTCTGATTATTTTATGGGGGGAGGGGTTGAAATGTTAATTCAAAAGATGTAAGAAGTGTATTGCAATAAACGGTAACTATATTGAAAAGTGAAATATAGGTTTTGTCTGTATCATACCTAGTAGTTAGGCCGGAAACTTATGAACCTACCCTCATATCTCAGTTGTCAAAATACTTCTTCCTAATCCTTCTTGAATATCTTATATAATCTCAAAGAACTTTTGTGCTCTAAACTTGGTCATATCACTTGTTCTCCAGTATCTTCTATCCTCCTCCTTACTTTCCTCCAGATACCTTTTGAATTATTTTCTTTCTTCTGCCATACATTGCCCTACTGATCTCTTCCAATGTTTCTTTCAGTCTCTTCCACCAATTATTGTGCAAAACTGTTCCTTCACATTTCATACAAATTTTAATTATCTTATCACCCTCTTAGTTTCAGATTCCTAAACAAGTATTTCGAACTCCTTCAACCACATTCCTTTTCTATTTATTCTACCTAATTCTGCCAATGCTACTAATCTTGGCAATGTTTTTGGAAACCCCAATAAATTTTTACAAAACATCCTATGCGTTAATCTTATTTTGATTTAAAGTAAAACCACTAAAAATCATGTCATCACATTCAATGTGTGGATTCCACATTCCGTAAACGTATCCTATGTGCTACATCATTTTTGTTTACAATCTCTGAAAATCCCCAAATTTCCATCCCATATAACATCTTTGATTCTACAACTGCTTCATACAACCTCTCTACTCAAATTACATCACCTTATATAAACATATTTTCATTCCTTTCATAGCTAGTTTTCCTTTGGCAATCACCTGGTTATCAGGTTCTCATTCTGTCATTAATA
Organism: Metallyticus violacea; assembly: GCA_030762175.1. NCBI lineage: Eukaryota > Metazoa > Arthropoda > Insecta > Mantodea > Metallyticidae > Metallyticus > Metallyticus violacea. The sequence goes on along the minus strand of CM060838.1, from coordinate 18,476,730 downwards.
TTTAATCGCACTCCTAAATAATCAGATTCTTTCATTATTTTCAATTGCTCTCCATATAAATATTTTTAATATTTTCTTAACCTTCCTCATATCAAGCATACTACAAGTTATCCCAATCTCTGTAACTCTTTGTTTGTAATGTTGTAGTGATACAGCATTATCAGTTCTTTGTATTGTTAATTTATCCCCTACAAACCACATAACATAATGAAAGTAATTATTATGTCCATGTCATAGAGCTTGAAATACAGCGCTTGAAATACTCACTGGGGTACTACTGTACCCGCTTGGTAGTCCATGCCACAAGAAGTATGGCATTGATAAACTAAAAATTACACATTTATTTTAGAAGTTTCATTGTTGAAGGAGGTTTTAAATTAAATATAAGGCATTGTTGGACTACAGGTTGTGATTTATTCCTTATGTGATTTACGTTTGCAAGTCTAATCTAAAAGATGTCAAAGAGAAGGAAGGTGCAAAAAACTTATAAATTAGGATGTCAACATGACCTCTATGTTAGGCAATGAAAATATTGGAAGAGGAAGTGGAAAGTAATGTGAGTTCTCATGATGAGTGTTCTGAGATTGAAGATAACATAGAAGATATGATACTGTGGATGATGTTATTGAGAACATCAATAATGAAGAGGCAAGGGATGATTATCAGCTAGCAGTTAGCTCAACATAACTAATAAAAGTGGAATAATATGGGAAGCAACTTATAAAAGTGCTGTATTATGTCAAATAAATTATATTTTGAACTTTGTTCAGTATGTATTTGCAGCTTCAAACCGATGAAAATAACTTCAAACAAGCAAGACTCCAGTAACATTGTTTTCATTGTTGAGTAATGTTAATAACACTGGAAATGCTGTATTATGGTATTAAAATTGTGTATCAAATTATATTGAGTGTGTATTTGTAATTTAAAACTATGAAAATAAGTTTAACACAGATTTTAAGCTAGCATACATTTGCACCCTGCTTGATATTCCATATGTACTGATAGGGCTTGGTATGCAGAAGGTTAATCTACTTTCTTTTTTTTAAATACCATTTATTATGTTTTATTTACAAGTTTCCCTTTTGAGGTTTTGAAAAGTTGGCAACCCTAATGTGGTTTTATCAGATGAACAGCCTTCAACAAAGAACCAGTGAGTATGAGGAAAAAGATAGCAACCACTTTCTTCACATCAAGTAGCCCTGTGGCCAATGTTGTGCTAGAAAATCTGAAGATAGTTAACACAAAGTGGTACTCTTAAATTTGTCTATCTAAGATGCATTAAAAAATCCAGCAGAGGTCAAGGAAAGATTATGCTGAATTACAACAATGCCTATGATCACAAAGTTAATGCATCTGCAATGTTTCTTAAGAAAATCCTGTTAAAATTATTGATACATTCAGATACATTTTTGCTGGTACTATACAGCTGTTGTTAACAATTTAAGTAGAAACAATTCTTCAGCCTGATAGTATTGTTATCTATGAAGAAAAGTTAATGCTATGTTAGAGAACAAGTAACATACTGCTTCCAAAATTAATTCCAGCAATACAAAAGTGTATAAAATATAGGAATTACTTTTAAAAAATACAACGTGTAAGGCGATTTTCTTATATTGAATATCCCAAAACTTTCCTAGTAACCTCAAAGGTAAGTTTTCATCCAGGTTTGTATGTAAATATGTGGGAGAAGGTATAGTATGCGTATGTCATTATTTGTGGCTTCCAGCTCCAGAAGTTTTCCTTATTTTTATGAGAGCTGTTATCTTTCTTTTTTTCACAGATTTCTTATAAGCATCAAATAATATTTCTTATCCATAGAAAATATTCTTATTTTTACAACAGTTCCCTTGAACTGTAAAACTGTAAAAGCACAAATGTTCTAGAAATACCTTACACTGATTTTTATTTGCCAAGAAATCTTGCACAGCTATTCTGATATATAAATATTATAATTCTCATTTATTCACCCTCTAAGATTGCAGAAATAAATAATAAAGATCACTTGGACAAATCAGCAAAGCAGGGTATGTGTTCAATAAATTTAAATCCTGCTGTTGGGTTTAAATTTACAGCAATAAGAATTTATGGACCAAAGCATTTCTTGATGCAAGAGAAGCCCATGCAATGATTGCCTAGCATTTTTCCTAAAATTACTTCCTAAATAATTTTTTTTTCTAAATATAAAATTTCCTAATTTTATTTTCCTAAAAAGCATTGCTAACAGTAACTGTTTCTAATATACTCTATTCTTAAATTTTATTTCCAAACTTTTTTTCCAAATGCAATTTTCTATCAGTAATATTTTACTCACATTCATAAATTACTCTCAAATAACACTTTATACTTGTAGTTATTTAGTAATTGTTATAGAAAACAATGATTGCATATATTTTTGTAAATTAACATTTTCTGTAAGTCAGTTGTTTGATAAATAAACATTTTTAATGATGCGATATAACATCCATATTAATTCCCCTTCAAGAGGTGGAACAAAATTATTAGTGAAAGTATTCATATATTATAAAACTCAAACATATATTGAAAAATGTTATTGGGCATGTCACAAATTCAAACAAAAACAAAGCAAGGCTAGAGCTGTTACTATACAGTGGAATTAGGGTTTTAAAAGGAATCAAATAATTATCTCATTCACGCCATCCATTGAGGAAGTTTCGAAGCAGAAAAAGTTAAATGACAAATGAATAGCAGAAGAAAGACCCGAAATACTTCCTGCACAAATACCAGACTGAGAAAATCTGAAGTGTATTAGGTGGGAACAAAGATGAAAGCAACTGCTAAATCCCCCATTTCTGCAGGACCTTACGAAACTATGAGGAAAATACCAGTTAACTCTATTAGGGGATATGTTTGTTATCCATGATAAAAGAAAAGCAGAAAATCATGTTTTAGTATTTGCAACTAAAAGGAGCTTAAGAGTTAGTTCTACCTGGTTCATGGATGTGACATTTAAGATAAGTTCAAATTTATTCACAATTATTGGATTTATAATACTCCTGGAAGAAATACAGAAGATGATGAAATACAAGTACCTCTATTCGTTTTTCTGTTTTTTACATAAAAACAAGATGGTATGCATATTGATGTTTTATTTGTACAATTCTAGATAATTGTAGAGCAGTTAGTATCAACATAATTGTAACAGATTTTGAGAAAGCAATTCTTATCAGCATGAACAATAATGCCACAATCAATTTCAGGTTGTTGTGGAGACAGCACAACAGTTCTTGCTTAATTTGCTTTGGAGAAATGTTTGAGAGCAAACCGAAAAAACAATGGTTACAGTGCAGATATGTTTACAAACAATTGATGAATTTTGAAAAATTTGAAAGAGAGCAGACATTTAAAGTATTTTAGAATGCCGATTCATAAAATCTATGCTTAGTAGCACGGTAAACCGAGAATTAACTTAATGTCAAAAAGGTCAATGTGTTGTGTTGGTGATTTCCTTTGCGGAACCGCTCAGCGTGCAGTTCGCCATAGTTGAATGAGCTCTGCAGGTCTCGTTTGGTTCCCACGCTTGAAAGCCAACCAGGGAGCCAGAGGGAAGTGTTTAACTTTGGGAACATACGGACGTATTCTTGTGTGCTGTGTGATAGTGTATAAAGTATTCATTAGGCGGCGTAATACGCAATTAAAGTATTCTATGCGATTCGTACTTGCATACAGAATGGGCTCGTGATGTACGAAGATTGTTTCAAGAGAGATTCCGTAATATTCAAGTTCCAAGTCCAAGTTCGATTCACAGGCTGGGACATAAATTTCGTGAAACTGAAAGTATTCTTAATAAAAACACACCGAATTCACAGAAAAAACGTTGATAGCATTGGACATGCTCTAGAAGTCTAGAACGTTCCATTAAAAATCACTTTTTCATCTGTCTTAGCAAACGGAATTTGCTGTTCCTATGTTCGAACGGTTACAGTACTACAGTTAAAACTCTATGAAATTACTGTAGTGCATGAACTTAAACCGGTTGACCCTGCATTCAGGAGTAGATTTTGTGTATGGATTTTGAATAGTGTGCATGATGGAGAAATTAACTCTAATGTAATTTTCTTTATGGACGAATTTTGGTTCCATCTAAGTGTGTTTATTCAGTCACAAAACAACCGGTACTGGAGTTCAGAAAAAATCTAACCAGCTTCACGAGAAATTCGTGCATTTTTTAATGGTCTTTAATGCTTGTTTTTACTATTAGCGGCGAGAGAATAATAGGCCCGATCATAGAAACTATCATAGTGGTAGATATGTGCAGGATATTTTTCAATTTTTCCTTGAATTAACTGTGAGGGAACGTAAATTTGCGACTTTCCAATGGATTCTGAACGGTACATACAGCCCATGCCTCCTTGCATGAAATTCATTAAATATTCGATAGTGATCACTAACAACACATGCCCCCTCCCCCTCAGTACCCCATAACGCCCTGCGAGTTTTAATAAAGGAAAAAGTACGAGTCAGATGTGCACACATTAGATTAACTAAAACATAACAATCGTCAAGAGTTTCCCATTTCTCAGAGGGAATTGTAGAAGGGTAATGGTTAATTAATGCCTGAAATTTATAGAAAATGAAGGGAGGCAGTTCCAGCAACTTGCTTGATAAGGTGAGTAAATGTACCTTTTAAATATTAGTAATAACAGGGCGAATCATAACCGCGAACTTTTTGATTCCTGTTCACCGCGGTACCAGCTTGAACCGACCGACCCGCCGTTACGTGTGGAACGGTCACGCGAAGGAAAAATCACCCATTATTTAGTTGTAGTTGTATATATGTTATTACCTTATATATATATATATATATATATATATATATATATATATATATATATGTGTGTGTGTGTGTGTTATTACCTTATATATATGCCAATATTGCTAAAATCTGAACATTCACTTATTTTTATAATCAGGAAACATGATAAAAACTGAATATTATAACAGTAATACATTTACAGCAACCATAAAATGCTTTTTACCCAGAATAAAATATGACTCCAAAGATTATATTATATTATTAATATTATGCATTTCTTAGGGGCATATTCTTCTGAAACAAGCTTCAGTTTTTCATTTAAAGTGTACAGACTTTCCCAATATCAATGCTTGAATTTATGCTGTGTCAGTATTGTTTTCGCTCCCTTATATTACTCAACATAACGTATTATTGGTGATTAGGTGTATTATATTATGAAAGATGTTTGAAAAATGGAGTATTACAATGGAAAAATAATTTGTTACTGAGGCAGTAACTGTATACCACTGCCTCTTTCCCAGAATTGTTCTGGAATAGTGCTGCTCTGGAAAAAGTTTTATTAGAATAAAAATTGTCATCCTAGTAGCAGCATATAAGAAATAAGATTGCACATTAGCTTTGAAATTTCAGTGGAATTAACTTCAGGAGCCTGGGACAGAAAGAGTATGGTGACAGCAGCAAATATAGATGCTTTGAAAAATTACCCAGCATGCTTAATAGCATGACTGCTATCAATCTATTTTATTTGTGCGCTTTGTGACTGTGAGTGCATGTCCTTTGATTTTTTCTGTTAAGACATAATACAATATACTGTCAAATGCTAGAGCATTGAATACCAAAAATAAAGCTCACAATCATATCCATAAAATCTGAAGGAAAGGACACAAACAATTACTATTAACAGCTATGAAATATGTTTAAATACCATCTTCTCTTTTTTATTGGGGAGGGGGGGAACAGTTATTGAATAAGACAGAAAAAGAGGGAAATATTCATTGTCCCTACTGCAAGAAATTTCCTATATCCAAACACATTATGAAAACAATATTTTATTGATAATTCTAAGCAATATGGATAATAAATAATAATTCTATAACAGAGTATTGGTAACACAATTTTAATAGCATCAGCATGCAATTACAGCCCTTAAATATCCTGTTTAGACAATTTAAGAACTGATAAAATCATTAAATATGTTGTCTACACACTCTTAATGTTTCATTTACTTTTTGAAATACGGAACCAGTTTCGACGACACATTTCATTGGCTGAGGATGAAGATGATGTGTCTTCAAAACCAGTTCCGTACTTCAAAAAGTAAGTGAAGCATTAAGAGTGTATAGATGACATATTTAATGATTTTATCATTTAATGAGCTTCACTGTGTTTTTCCGTAATAGAATTTTTTATAATTCAATAATTTGAGAACTGTTAGTAAACTACACATTTTAATTTGCTTTTGCAGCAAACTTGGCCATGGCATGCCTCAAACACTATATTGCTTTAATTGAAATTATATTATCTTATTTGAGTAGTATTGAAAAGATTTTGAGCTAGAGCTTCTGAAGATGTATGTAATAATAGAAAATATAGCATAGTACCTGTTATTTCTACATATTTATTAAAATTATTGTGCAAATGAGTAACATAATATGTTTGATTTCATTTATTTTTTATGTTACTGTTATTGGGGATGTTAACTAGCATTCCTCATGATGGAAGATATACAAATTATGAATTTTTTATAATATTTTTCTTAAATATAAGCAAGTAAATATATCACAAGCAAAATATTTTTTTTAACAAATTTCATATTTTTAAAACACAATATTCTGGGAAATAAGACATGTAATAGTGAGTTTGCTTCTGATGTTTGCATCAGCATCACTGATATATTACCATGCAATGCTGGGATACTGTGATGTGAGTGTTTTTATTACTTTATTTTATATGAAATATAATACAAACAAAATATGGTTTGGGTTCATCTTGGTTCTCTCCCAAGCCATATTATGCTATGACAGTAGAAACCCACTTCATCCCTTATATACCTAGTGAGAAAGTTCTAGTTGATTAGATGCCGATTTTGCAATCAAGTTACTGCATAAACACTGCACCACTCATCTAGGAAATTATGCTGGTGCACAAAATGTAATCATGCTGAACTGTGCTCATGTGGTATAATTGTAAGACCCTTTCTCACCCGTCAGTCCTGGTGGTGTAGTGGTTACCATACTTGCCTCCTAAACCCAAATTGCAGGTTCAAACCCAGCCAGGACCAATGGATTTTTACAGGTGTAAAAATCGTAAGTATGGCTTCCTTCGGAAGGGAAGTAAAGCCATGGGTCCCGTGTTGTACATTTGCAGCATGAAAAAGAACCTCAAGCCTGAAAGAGAGGCCTCTGAGCAACATTTGTCAGCCGTTTCACGCCCTTAATTGAATGGGACGCTGATGACCTGAGATGTTAAAGAGCATCCATAAATAAATCAATCAAAAAAAAACTTTCTCACCCGAGTAGTAAACCCCAATTGTATTCATTCTTATTTATCGCTCTTATCCATTTATCCTTACCTGTGAATAAAAACTCACCCAAACTCCTAATTTTCTGCTAATCCTCAGATATTTTTGTTAGCAATGAGGTTGTAGTCTTAAGTTAGTTGTGTGTAAGTATATCTTCCACTTCATTGACTCTGGATATTTGAACAAGATTATAACTTCATCCTCTTCTGCAATATAGGCAAACCCTTAACCCTGAGTCTTTCCTCCCCAAATTCATTACCTAAACCATGCTAACTCTTACTTTTAATTCCTGTTATATTTATTCATGTACAATTACCTATCAAATTCATTTATCATCTCACTGTAAAATGTCAGAGAGAAAGTCAAAGTTATCCATAGAAAATTTTACTTTTATTAGTTTGACTGTCATTTACTTGATTAGCTTTTTCATTGACGTATATTTTTGTTCTTACTTAATATGGAAAATTTGCACATTACAATGACTAAATGGCAAGATCTGCTCTCTGCTCTAATGCTTCCCTAGTATCTTGTGGTAATTTCAGCAGGGTTATAAGATGTAGCAGTTTTAAATACCTGACCTGCACCCACAGGGTGAATAAATGAAGTATCCTAAATAAGGCTGGCAATAGAGCTTAATAAGGAAACAAAAAAAAAGAAGCTAAATACCTTTTTCTTTATCACCTAGAGTTTTTGAGAAAATAAATATTTTATCTTAAACATGCAGCAATTGCAGATACTATTTTCTTGGGCTCACAAAGTTAATGCATGAACAGGCTGAGGCACTCAGGCTAAGGTTTGCAGATATATGCAAGGTGTCCCATTTATCTTGCTCACCCAAAATAACTTTTTTCTTATGCATCAAATAAAAAATTGTTTTTAACATCATGGAGGAGTTCCTGTTGAGAGTGTACTTATTTTGTATCTCTATAAATGTAAGGAATACAAGATAGACCTTTGTTTTTTTAAATGGCACATGCACATTGTATTCCAAAATATACTTACTCTTTCCAAGAGCTATTCAGAAATGCATCGCACTGTACCATTTTAGTTAAGATTGGTCCATCAACAATCCACAATGGCTCTGACAAGTAGAGCGTCAACATCCTTGGAAAGTTAATGGTTTGGTGCAGAATTATTGGCGCTACCATTATTGAATCTTTCTTTGTAAATGATAGCCAAAATGGCAGATGATATGCCACATTCTTAAGAAACACTCTTCCTGGTCTCTTGGTGGCCATACCTTTGAATAACAAAATGGTCATGTGGTATCAGCATGAAGTTTGACCAATGCATAATAGCTTATGAGCACAATGCATTCTGAACTGTAAATACCCTGACAGGTGAATTGGACATGGTGGACCCGTTACTTGGCCTGCCCGATCCCAAGACCTTAACATCACTAGACTTTTCTTTGGGGAACAGTTACTATCAAAATGTTCCAACAACACCAGAGGACATGCAGCAATGCATTATTGATGCTTTTACAGCCATCCAGGAGGAAGAAGTAGAACATCTAGGGCATACTTCATCCATAGAATGGACTTATGTATTAGCCAATGGTCACCATTTTGGGTATGAGATGTAAATGGTCTGTTTAGCAGGTATTGGTGGTACCACAGTGCTACAAAGGGTCATTTTACTGCTGAATTGTGATAAATAATATATAGAGTATAATAACAAGATCATGTATTGTACAGTACAGTCCATCCTGTTGCATTCCTGAATATTTATTGATTATTATGAAATGTCTAAATGGGTCTTGAAGAGGTTATATGATTTAGTAAAACAATGCACTGCAGTGCTATTAAATAACAGAATTCACACATTATTTTTAATTTCCACGCTTATTTTTTTCTGGACTAAAATGATACATTTTGCTACATTTCTGAATAGCTCTTGGAGAGCATAAGTGTATTCTTGAATAAAATGTACATGGTGCTATTCAAAAAAAGGAAGCTCTATTCTGTATCTCCTACATTAATGGAGATGCAAAAAAAAATATACCCTAGCAAGAACTCCCCCATGATGTTAAAAAACTTTTCTATGAAACAGTTTTACATTTGACTCTCAGAAAAAAGATTCTGTATAAACCTCAATTCTGTAGCATAACATTTTGTACAGTTTCTGAAATTCACTACCAACTGCAGTATTATTTTATCACTTAAATAACACTGTAATACTTCCCCAAATGTAAATATGCAGCATCATGACAATCAAATGAATAAATAGAACTTTGCCATATACTATTATGAAATTTTATAAATTTTAAGAAATTGTTATATAAATTAATGCATTTTTCCAGCTTGTAGGCCATGGTCTAACAGATTGTAGGAATCTTGACATTTTTCCAGAATTTACATCTGCATTTTCCAGGGCATATCAATTTTCTACTAAGTCACAAATCAGCTAATTGACAAGTTGAATGCCCTGGAAAATACCAGATATAAATTCGTACAATTTGCTAGATTATGGCATACTAGCTAAAAAAAAATGCATTAATTTATTTTCAAGTAGCCAGCAATGAAAACCTTGATGTTTATAATTGAAATACATCAGATCTGAGACTAGAGTAGATTCAAGACAAGAAGCAAATTCTTCTCATTCATGAAGTTCCTTTACATTAATTTTCAATCACCTGGAATGATAAAAAAATCTGCGTAAAAAGTACAAACAAACCGAGAAATATGCATCACTGAAAATATTCCCGTAAATATTCAAGTAGGTCTTTGTCAACATAAAGCATCAGATATAAATATTCCTAACACCTCAATCATGTAGAACTGCCAATAAAACATAGAGTTTTATATAGTTTTAATTTTTGCTGATATATCATCATTGAGTTCATTTATTTGCTTTTATATTTTATTCTCTTCCTTCCGCCTTTAGGACTTCTTTTCATGCATCTTTTCATTGTGTAACTAAGATATTTGCATAAAGACACAAAGGGAGAGCAAGTTTTTGGGGAGTCTATGCTCATAAACAGACTATAGTATTCAGTGTTTTCTATGGATATAAATATGTAAATACATGATCATTAAAACTAAAGGGACACAAAAGGAAGAGGAGAAGGCACTGATTGCTATATGTATTTGTTAGTTTTGTTCTAGTCTTCTGGTTTATTGTTTCTGTAGTTTGCAGCTCATGATTAGAAATTATATACTCCAGCTCCATATCCATTACTTTCCTAATGATTATACCCTATCACTAACCAACATTCAGAAGGAAACTTGAATTTCAGCATACTACTTCCAGTTGTGCTAATGATGAATGCATCTTCTTTGTCATCACAGAATGTGCACATGAAATTAGAGCTTGCTCTGGATGAAGATAGTATCTTCTACAAACTGGGAAGTTCAGGATTGATCACCTTTTCTGACTACATATTTTTGCTCACAGTCCTATCCAGTAAGTAAACAATTTTAAATGCTATTTAGTGTTATTTCGCTGTGATGTTCACCTATTGATTACAGCAACATTAAATTTTGTCTTAGATTGAATATTTAATGCATTGTCAGTGAAGAAGCTAAAGTCCTTGTGTAATGTAAGTGCTATTTGGAGATTTTAAATATTTGACATATTGAGGTAACTAGTTGATCCACACAGTTTACTTTTTAGCACTGTGTCTAAATGATGCAAAGAGATACGGAATAATCTGAACTTCATATCTCAGCAGTACACATTGCACTCTTCTAATACATGGCGTAACTAGATTATCACATAACTCTTGTTAATAATAAATTTAATTTGTATGCATTTTATATTACTGTGCATTCCAGTCCACTAACTGCTAGCCATGTAACCATGTAATTCCAACTGTTGACTGAAAATATCCTGATATTTTTGATCTGCTGGCAGATAGCAGAATGGGATGCATGATACATCATGTCATTTGACGATAATAGCAGTATATACCAAAGCATTTTCCTCAAAAGGACACCATCACATTTTAGGTGCACTGCCTGAAATGTTTTAAGTTGTTAGTGTTGGCAGATAGAAGATCCAAACTTTTCTGCATAGGAACTGGTGTAGCAACTAAAGAATGATGCTGTTTGTATTTGGTGTTAACAAATACATGATAGGAGTAGAATTTGTCATTCAATATCTGAACTAAAAAAGATGGAGGAGGATATTCATGATAAACAAAATAATTGTTTTCTTTTTCTTTCAATAAGTATTGAAGGAAAAATATTTTATGGCATATAAATCCAAAAATAAATGCACTTGTGGGCACTTTTAGATTAATTCAGTTATTTTAATGTCCACAAAATCAAGAATTTTGAGCAAAAAATCCAACATGCTGCTAAATAAAGGCACATATAGATTTGAATATCCATTTAGAGCCCTTTTTGAGCAAATTGCATCGTAACAAGTCCAAACAAAAACATTGAATTTTGTATGTGTATTTCTTTTGTGTGCACTTATATTTTTTATACTTTTATATTGAGCCAACTGACAATTTTTATTGTCAGATTTGTATTCAGCTCCCTCAAATTAGGAAAAATTTAAGTATTTTGGTTTCTTAAACATTTTGATTGTATACCATTGTTACCAGAAATTGGAGCATATTCATTGAACCATATTGTAAATCTAGTCAAAATTCAACCATAGAATTGTGTATACTTCCATTCTGAAAAATATATTCAGGAGAGTTAAGAAAAGGGTAAAATTGAAGCAGTAAAGTATAAATTTACTCAAGGAATTCTGTTGAACATATTCATAATGGTGATAAAAAATAAAAGCATAAATAGTATACTGAGTCACTTTCTTTATGTTTTGTATTTTGTTAACAAGCATATTGTTTTTATGAATCACATGCAAAGCACGTACAAGAAACAAAATATTTATACATGTAAAATATCTGTGCATTTAACACCTCCATAGAACATAAATATGTACAAGAAATATATCTTTTGACCCTTCAGTAGTTGCATAGAATTTAACAAATGGTTATGCCTTTGTTTGTGGGATTACTTTTCTAAATGAGTGAAAAATTTGTTTCATGTCCTTCCTCATTATAATGTATTTGTTTGTCACACACTGCATAACAGAGAAAATATCTTTCATTCTTCATATCTAAGCATGTACTACATAGTTTATAAAAGGATTCATTTATTTGTAGCCATGAAAGTGATTGTCAGAAATGACAACAGTCTTAAAAATATACCACAAAGAATTGAGGAAAATTCCAAAGTTACATAAAACAATAAGCACACAGAGCAGGTACTGGAGTGACGTATTACACATCCCACAAAACTTGTTACATTGAAACATTTCTTGTTTATTCTCAAATGCATGGTATGGTTAACATTTGAAAACACTGCTATTTTGTTGAATATTGGTTTTAAAGTAGCCATTGAAATGGTTAAGCAATTTATTAAATGAGAATTTGCTTTCATTTTTCATAGATATTTCATATTACTATTTAAATTGTACTACGGATGCTATAGACATTGGAGTATATCCTGTATCCTATTAAAATTTATTAAATGTGTTCACACTAATTCCGCTTATAGAACTTTAGGACATGTTTTGGGGGTAATCACTCCTATCATCAGATGTTAAGCAACTACTCAATGTTGTGGTGGATCCCAAAGTGCTTCTGTGGCAGTCTGTGAATCAAAATTCATTAAGTTTTTTTTCTATTTTTCAGGATGAAACTTTTTTCCTAAGTAGATAGCTCTATTGGGTTGTGAAGTTCTTATATCAACTTAGCCTCTGGTTTAATGTCGTGATTTTTTGAGTCCAAAAGTGAGCTGCAGCAGCTAGTTTATTAATTAGTTTAAAATGAATATTCCTAAAGTGTTCCTTTCTCCAAATTTCTAAATTTCTCTTCATTTTTCCAATGTAATTTTGATTACAATCTGCTCATTTAATTTTGTAAATTCTTGATCTATTGGTAAATTGTCTTTTACTGTGGAACCTACTAAATTGTTGATATTATATTTGTTCTTTGGGGCTAACTTTATACCATGTTCTTTGATTATCCTATTGAATTTGTTGTGATATAGATTAGAAAAAATGGTGTCTGAGAGGTTAATTACATTTTCTTCTATTTGTACACATCTGTTGATAAAGTTTTGGTTGATGCATATGTCAACTTAAAAGGAAATTTTTCAATTTTTAACAAAGAAATTATATTTCTAAACAAAGGCCTCAAAACCTGTATGAACTTCTCAGAAAACGTAGAGGAGTATATCATGGATATCGATATAGCACACACCACCTAAATGAAATGCAGCAAATTTTTAGATACCTAAAAAATAAAAAAAAAAATACAACAATTTCAGAAGTATATTAAAGGAGCTAAAAGATAAACTGGTGAAATACATATAAAGGCAGACAAAGGAAATAAAATAGTCATTTTGGACAAAAACAATTGCATAAACAGAGTAGACATTTTGCTAAAAGGGGAAGACTACAAACAAAATCTCTCAATAGTTGCAATCAAAATTTAACTAAAGCACCAAAGGAAGTTAAAATATTATCCAAAACTGCAAAACAGAGAATCACAGAAAGCAATTCAGTACTACCTAGACTTTAAATACTTCCTACAATCCATAAAAATGATAACAACATGAGACCAATAATTAAAATATTAATTTTGCCCACATATGAAATAGTAAAAATATTAAATGACAATTTCAACTAGTTTAAAAAAATGTCAATGCTTGGGCATCAAAAATTTATTTGATTTAGTTAAAAAGCTACAGAATATCAGAATTGCAAGAGGAGATGTAATGGTGTCTTTTGACGTAAAAGTCTTATTCCTAGCAATCTTATGCAAATGTTAAGGAAAGGTTTAACCTCCTTAAATTTGCAAATGGAAGAAATAAAAGATTTACTAAAACTTACTATGATATACATTCAGCAAAATTTCTTCAGTTTTAACCAAAAATTTTGCAAACAGGCAATGGAAAAGCATCATTATCTATTTCTAGCAAATTTATTCATGAGCTTCTTTGAAATATACATTACTGAAGCCCTCCCATTAATTTTCAAGACTATGGGTATATGGATGACTTATTTTCAATATTAAAAAAAAACATTCAATAGTTGCTTGAAACCCTTATTGAATTGGTTTATTTACATACACTCTTCAACATCTTGGATCGTCAGCATCCCATTCAATTCAGGGTGTGAAACTGCCAATCACTTTTGCTCAGAGGCTTCTTCTTTCAGACTTGAGGTTCTTTTACATGCCGAATCTACTACACAGGACCCACAGCTTTACTTCCCTTCCAAGGGAAGCCATACCATGGATTTTTAGACCCAAAAAAATTCATCGATCCTGGAAGGGATTGAACCCACAATCTTGGACCTATGAGGCAACTATGGTTACCACTAGATCACCAGGACCAACTTGAAACTGTTTAATTTACAACATAAATTTATCGAGTTTACCATGGAAGAGTATAAAAATGGGTGGTTCCCATTCCTATAATTAAAAATTATAAGAAATGCATACAGACTTAACTTTAGAATCTAAAGAAAAGAAACATGCACAGAAAATTACATAAAAAACTATGGTCATATTGCCATCCCACACAAATAGCTAGTGTTCTATAGCTTGGCATACAGAAAAATCCTGCTCACAGAAACTGAGTACAAAACAGAATACCAGCAGATAATTAATACAGTAGTAATTAATAGTTTTAATAAGGATACAATAATAAAAATTATCAATAAATTTAAAAGACAAAAATTTATAAGAGGGATTTCCACACTAAAGAATATCAAGGTAAGATACAAATTCAAAAGTTACGCATATCATCCAACTTACCACAACAAATTCAGTAGGAAGTTCAAAGTACATGGTATAAAGTTACCCCAAAGAACAAATATAATATCAACAATTTACTAGGTTCCACAGTAAAGGACCCCATACCAATAAAACAAAAATTCGGAGAAAGAACATTTTAGGAATATTCATTTTAAAATAATTGATAACTCAGCAGTGGCAGCTCCCCTTTGGACCCAAAATCACAACATTAAACCAGAGGCTAAGCTGCTGAAAGAACATCATAATCTAATAGAGCTACAAACTTGGGAAAAAATTTTCATCCTGAAAAATAGAAAAAAACTTAATGAATTTTGATGTCCCACCCATGGATGAACTGAGCAAATTCCTATTCGAACCATCAGAGACTGCCACAGAAGCACCTTGGGATTCAGTCACCACATTGAATAGTTGGTCAACGGTTGATGATGAGAGAAATTGTCCCAGAAACATCTCCTAATGTTGTATAAGTGGAGTTAATGTGAGTATATTTAATAAATTGTAATAGGAAGTGCATTTCATAGATTGTGCTTGTGAGATAATTATCAAACTTGATATCAGCTTTATATTTTCTCTGATTTACAATGATCATATGGCTAGATTTACAGCTTTTTAACAAAATAGCAGTTTGATTCCTTTAGATGCATTTCTTAAGTGAAGGTATTGAATATGTTATTGCTATTAAGAAACTCAAGTTCTGTGGGAAAATTCATCATATATACAAAGAAATTCAAAGCATTCAAAGATTACATTCATTGTTTATATACAGTTACAATATTTTGACCTAAATGGTGTAATATACTGAATCACATTATTCCACTGTGTTCTGTACAGCATGATAAAGTGAAAAGCTTGATAGTGTTTCATGTTGTTCACACAATAGTCATCAGCAGAAACACTTCATTCATATATATTTGTCCTTTTTACACTTCTTTCTTGCTGCATAAAAAACAAGATAATTTCACTCTTTCTTTCTTTTCCCAAATCTACTTTTAATTTCAGAAAAATTGTAAATCTGAATTCTCTTTTCTCTGGAAAATGAGCTACCAAAACAGCTGTTATGAAAATATGCTAGATCAAAATTCTTATAAATTTTATATGTAAAATATTTGATTTCTTATTTTTGTTCGCTAATTTGATCATATTTTCATAAAATCCTAAATATTTATAGATTTTATTTCATAAGATTATATGGAACAGCCTCATATATCCAAGCTGAATATATATTTCAAATTGTAATATTTTAGAAAAAATTAAAAAATATTTAGTTTATATTCATTTGCATTGTGTATTTTAAACTTATTTTCCAACAAACTGTGATTGTATATCTGTTCGTCTACAAGGAAAATAAAGCTTATCGGTGTCTGTCTCCTGTTAGCTTAATTGGCTAAAGGTACAAGAATAACACTAGAAAGCAAATGGAATACTTATGAAAGAATAGTCAAAATTTTTGCCATGCATAGGCTTTTCTACATGTCCTTTTATTCATTGTAAATAATATTTGTTTTATTGATTACTTTAGCTGTTTCATACTTTTCTCTCCCCCTCCCCATCATATATGAGAGACATTAAAAGCTGGAAAATGCCATTTGGTACCATGAATAGGCTATATTAGCACAATATCAACAAGCTAACCTCATGATGTTTGTAACAAATTATCAGGCATTGTTACCATGTCTAACCATGAAAAAGCATAAGGAAGTAGAAATGATGAATACCAATGCACACCATGGATCAGGAAAACTGTAATATTAATAAAAGTTGCATAATTGAAGATGCAAAATATCTTGTTCATTGGTAGATAAGGTTATAATGAGAAAGCTGCTCAAAAAGATGGTTTAATAGTACTTACTTAGAACTGAAGTGCAAATTGTACCAAGTTTGTTTATAGCAGATAGATGATGTGGATTTGATGATATTCAACTTGATGTATGATTTGTTTATAGCCGAGCTCTTAATGGAAAAATCATAAAGGCATATACACTTCCAAGGTACTAATACTATGATGCAAACAGAAAATGTAGAACAGTAGATTGAATGCTTTCTGTCAGAAAAATTAATAATACCTACCTGTAAATGTAGCGAGATATAGAATCCATTGTTAAAAAACCCAAGATTTTCTAAAGCAGAGCACTAGCTAGATACATGTTAGAAAATTTATGAATAGCTAAGATTACTGAAATTTTTGTGTTGCAATTCTTATTTCCTGACATAAGTGCATTTAAAGTAGTAAATGTCAACTTTCAATGGCAGTGGTTTTCTCTGATTGAAACTAAACAGTTGTAAATATCAATTACAATATTGTTATATATAAACAATATCCTAGAGAGATGAATGCAATTTTTAGACCCAGAAGGGAGAATATAGGGGGACATTGATAGCTTACACAAGGAAATTTTTGCATAAACAGGAAAGTGAACACAATGACATGAACATCTCTTGAAAATGCAGGTTGCTAGAAAGCTATAATGTAGGAAATGATGAACCACCACAGTTACTCCATTCTTCATGAACACATGAATATTTAACCTATTGGGAAATAGTATGCATTTCCAAGTATCTTAAATGAAAATAATAGAATTACTGGCACACTTTTAACAGTATAATGCAGTGATTTTTGTATCTTTTTCTTGCAGCAATGGAAATCTGTTAGAACAGGTTCTACTTTATCATAACAATATTGGCAAAACTATTTCAAAACAATGCTATATGCAAAAAAATCTAAAACATAGGATTATTGGAGCTGCCAGTTTCATCACTCCTATATTACTCTCAAAAATCTCCACAAAATGAAATAATCAGGAACATTTTTAAACATATGAACTTAACTATTGTAATAAATTTTATATTATATAACCTAATTGTATTCAACTGCATAATGATAGTTATACAAGTAATAGTTTTATGCAAATGAGAAGACCCAAAACATCTGTAAATGCCTGTCACATATATAAATCTTATGCAGTAAACAGAATGAACTATTTTAATTGGTTTGTTCCTTAAATGCAATATTTTAATGAAAGTTATAAAAGCTTATTTGATAAATGGACTTGCTAAAATGCTGTCTTCCATTTAGTGATATACAATCCACTAATGGTATGCATCACATTCACAAATTAAAAATGTACAGAACTTAAAACAAAGCACAAAAATGAGAACACAAACAAGGCTTAAACAATATAATAGGTAAACCTTTTCTTCAATTTTTTGCACAAAGTATGCTGCCTCTTAAATCAGTACAAGTGGCCAGTATCTGAAAGAAGTATAGCAAGTACTTCTTGAAATTATTTACAATGCAATTATATTATTTCTGATTTGAAAATATTTAAATCCCCATGCTCTAGGCTGAGCATGATGCTGTTTGGATGTTAAAATAATATATTTCCAGAAATATAGGTATTATTTTAACATTCAGAACTCCAGCTGTGAAAGCCTACATGCCTGATGCTGTCTGGTTAGGGTTCCAATGTTTCTCTACAAAGAAATGTAATGGCAAGTTTGCTTTATTCCTTGCCACATTTGTCTCTTAATGCCACATTACTCTAGTTTTATATAGTGTACAAATTCCTGTTTTGAAACTTTTCACTAATCTGCTACATTCCTGTATATGAATATCAATTTTGGTGTATGTTTGTATCTTTATATCCCTTATGCATTTGGGCAGCAGAATCTTCATTAGTTCCTTTTTATAGGGTATCATTTTAATACATTTCGTAGAAAAATAATATAGTTATGTCATCAATAAGCTTTTGATACATAGCCTCCAAAGAGCAGCTTTGATTTATCATCTACCAATTTATCTTTTGTTCGCAAATTGCTTAAGGAAGGGCCTAAGTGAGGGAGATTATTTTCCTCTATATTCATAATTTTTTCTCCAAATATATGCATTACTTAATTACTAGGTACAAGATTATAATTTTAATCACCCTCATGAAGCTAAGCAGGCACACATGTTCTAAAGCTTTATTTATAGTAGTTACTTGTAATTTATGTTATGCTCTCAGAAAGTGCAAATTTTTGAATATAAAAATTGATCCCAATAATTTAATAAGTTATGCAACTCTTTTTCCATATTAATATGAACTTTTCAAAAGCAGAGAAAATAAACGTAAAAAGTAATAACATTGGAAAACAAAAGTAAATAGAAAAACAGCACATCTGCCTCAGACACTGAACTGAATCAAGGACTAATTGTACAGGTTTGAAATGTCAGAGTGGGACATAAATCATACAAGTGTACTAAAAAAAAAAAACTTTCTGCTGATCGATCAAGGACTAATTGTACAGGTTTGAAGTGTCAGAGTAAGACATAAATCATACAGGTATAATAAAACAAAGAAAACGTTCTGCTGAAACATATTGTTCCTTTAAGCCACAATGCCTGTGTCCAGCCTTGTATTGTTTGCCTTCATTTGTTTTCTGTGATATGCAATAAAAAAGAAAAAGTTACCTAATCATTAATTAAAGAAAAAAACAGAAATTAATGATTTCAAAAAATGATTTCTGCAAAACTGGGAATGTTACTCTTATATAACATAGTGGGAAATGCAAATGCATTACTCACTTAAACTCGTGGTCCCAGTATGTGTATATTTTGGAGAAGAAAAAGTTGATTATCAGTCAGCTAAAGTTGTTCCATCATGTTTCACTATGCTATAGTATTTTGTGAAATTATAGTCAAACATTTCAAAATCATTGCCATATATTTGGTAGAGTTTGTCAAGCTGATGTAGTGACAATTGTGCATAGTACTTCCTTACAAGAAGATTAGTATTCTTACCATCTCTAGCTTTATTGAGTACTACTCTAGGCTTTTGTCTGTTATGTTGGCGTAGTAACAAAATGTTTTCCAAGCCTGCTCTTCGTATGATATACTCTTGATCCCTTGTCAATGTTTCCAATTTTGCAATCACAGTGAAATTTACAAGACATGGGGTGCAAAAGGAATGATAAGGAGCCCAGTGTTCATCAAACTGTGGTGCCTTGGCTGCAACATAGTCAACAAATTCGGGAAATGTTGGACCAGAGACAGTTTTATTAGCCCATGGATTTTGTTTCCGGTACCTCTCAACAATCTCACGTCCCAATTTACGGTAGAATCGCTCAGGCAGTCCTTCAATTTTATTTCTATATGCAGATAGGAGGCGTTCAAATGGCTCTCGCACAATAATGAAAGAGAGAGACTCAGGAAGAGCCTGTTGAAGTTGAGTAACAGTTGGACGAGGAAAACGGGACCGTGCTAGAGCTAGAAGAGGCTTCTTTGATCGTCGCAGAAATTGGTCTTTGTAGCCTCCTGCAACAACAATCTTCTACTATTCTTATCAAATATTAAAGGTAACAATCACTTTTAAGAAAGAGATAACTTAAGAAAACTTGCCATGTGCATTGTGACTCACCTAGAAGATTGAAATTGTATAGCCAGTTGGAGCTGGCAGCCTTGAACACATTGCACCATACAAGACCATGTGTGGAGTCAATAAAAAACTCCCAGGAGTTGGGCTGACCCTTTCCCTGTAAATTATGGTCAGTGCACACTTGCCAAACCTTTAAGCGCCGCCTTTCTAGATCAGTTTCTACTTCATCAAGACCCTCTGCATCTTCTTCTTCTTCATCCTCTTCCTGTGCCTCCATCAGTTTTGTCACCTCCACGGTGGGAGAATTTTGTGTGTTAATTTTCTGTAAAACAATGTTAGTACCTTTCATATATTAGTCAAATTAATCGGAGCTGAGCAGTGATTATTTTGTTACACACACACACATTCCATGCTGGCGGGCCTTAATGTTTACATAGTCTCTCATATCATACCACTGTCAGGAAATTAAAAGTGCATAAAATTGTTTGGTTTTCATCTTTGCAAAGCAAGAGAAATACTCTTAAAAACAAATTTACAAAATAATATTTCCTGAGTAGCAATTCAGAGCAGAGTGCCATCCAAGCAACAGTTATGAACATAATTTTATAACATTAGTGAACCTAATCAAGGGCGTGGTCTGTGGAATGAAAAACCATAGATTGGAATTATTTGCATCATAAAATATATTATATAATTATTCATCATCGATTTTTTATAGTCAAACAGCAGCCTTTTTATCTGTGAAATGCTCAGCTATAGTTGAATAGGGTAGTATATATATATGAGAAAAAAGAATTAATTTATCACACTGTACCTATATCATTAATGGAAAGCTAAAAGATTCAAACTCTGAAAATAAAGTATCATACTACTTCACTGTCATAAAAATAAAAACTTCTTTTGTGGGTTTTGTTGCCATTTAGGTCAATGTGACAAATGAAGGCCAATATTTTAATTACATTTATTCTTACCAATATGGTAACATTAATTTTTCTTCTCCAATGTTCCGTTAACCTAATGCCTATATTTCTCATATGAGTTAAACTATAAAGAGTGTTTTAAATCTTTTAACTTAGAAGAGGTTTTCACTGAGCTCTGTTTGAGCACTTTTGCTCATAAATTAAATTAAAAGCTCACAGCCAAAATTATTGAGGTTGAACAGTGCTAATATGTCATTGTTGGTAAATTTATAAATATTGTGTACAGAAAAATCATCATAAAGAAATTCCCTTATTAGCCTCTATTATTACTGTTGCCTCCCCCTATTTTTCCCATACTCCGAATAGGCGCAGATTTGAAGTGGCAGATGTAAGATCCAGTCTGTTGGCATTAGTAACCACTAAGCATTCAGCTTTTTAAGAACAAACAAAACTTAAGAATAAAACATCCAGATAGTTTACCCCAGTTGCAACTTAACTGAGGCCCATTCATTATGGGCAGGCAAGCAAATAGTTCCTGAGTTAAAACACTGGAGGAGAAAATATTACGTAAAATTAACCTAGAGCCAATTCAGTTCAGCTTAGATGATTATTATTAACAACAACTATTACTATTGTCATTATTATTATTATCATCATCATCGTCATTATTATTATTATTATTATTATTATTATTATTATTATAAACCTATTTAGATCTCTTAAAATATACAAAATAAAACTTTTAGAAATTTGAATCCAACATCTACTAGGCATGCAAATAATATATTAAAAGTAAATTACCAAACCAAATACATATTTCTCTAATTTTTTTTTAAACCAATGCCAGCCCATTGTTCTCATGAACTTGTAGGTATTCCCATCTGGCATGACACAGACTTATGATGCCAAAATGCCCTAAGGGCACTGCTATTTTGTCCAATGGAGATGATCAATGTGATACGGTTATGGTGCACCAGCATAGTCCTAAACCTTTGGATATCTAAACACGGTCTGCAGGGAGGAATGAAATGAATAAATGATAATTCTTACAAATTTAAGATTTTCAAAGAATATGACATAAAGCCAGCACCCAAAACAGATACAACATCAAAAATATATTAGGTTCTTCACTAAAAACGACATACCTCTGGAGAAGAAATTGGGTATTAATAGATAGAATGTTCAGATTGTAATTTAAAATATATAGAAAAAATCAAAAGAAATGTGGAAACCAGAAAATAATTACATTTTAGGAACATGTCCAGTTGTTTTAGACAACCACAAAATTAAACAAGAAGTCATATTGTTAAAAGAACTACACTTTCCTATAGTATTTATCACATGAAAAAGGATTTCATCTTAAAAAGAAGCATGGTAAACTAATTAATTAATTTTGATATTTCACCATGTGAGTATTCAGCAAATTTCTAACCCAACCTACAGATGCCAAAAGAGAGTGAGAGATTCTAAACCAGACACAGTCAGACAGGCAATATAAATTTACCAAGTGTCAGTCAACAGCTGAGGATGGGAACAAATCTGAATTAAAAACTTGTAAGTGAAGTTTATATCAATATGGTCATATATCCAAGTTAGTTGAAATTTTTGTTTTTTGATTTGTTTTTTATTTCTTTCTTTCCATCCATCTTGAATAATATCTGCCTGAGCTTTTGCTTTGGTAATAAATGTATTCATCAGTATTTGCACTTGATTAACATTTTGGCTGTGATTTTGAAAAAAAAAATTTTTACAGTCATTGAAGATGTCCCATGATAATATTTAGGAGAACTGGGAAAAAAGTTACACATATACATCAATGGATTTCTCATGCCATATCTTCTGATATTATGACATGTAGAACAGTTTTCAGTTTGCTAGTTTTTTCTTCATGATAAGCGCTGAATGTGTTAAAGATATTTTGATCATGAGTTTTGATTATTCAAAGGATGACTTTTCAGAGAAATATTAGGATCAGTAATGGTCGTTTTCAAGGAATAGTTTCCAAATAAGAACCAAGAACTTTAAATCATCTAAGTGAAGTTTATGTGAACGATCAATGTGATGTTGTGCCTTGCTGGAAAAGTGCCATGTTATAATACATTGCGGACTATCCAAGAGTGTATACAGTTTTGTATGTAGTGTGAAGAAAAAGCTATCAGTGAATATCTGGAACTGTCTTCAACACATTACCTCTCTTTCTCAGGAGTAGCTGGAAGGGATGTAGTGTGCATTATATATGGTAGCATACCAGTAAGAGTTTGTGGTAGTGGATAAATTCAGTCTGTGGCAGTTGTGAAATACAAGTTCTAATTATTATGCTTAAATACACCATTGAGCAAAATGTTATGACCTACTTCTTAAAGGACAAATCCTTTGACAAGTATATGCATAAATTTTATAGATCTTTTTGGAGTCCTACACTATTATCAAAGCCATTTATTTATACTTTCTGTAGAAAGTGACAAGAACCATTCTAAAATAAAAAAATAAATTCTGGTTAATCGGTTCTTACAGAAGAGAATCTTGAAAATATGCAAGCTCTTTAGTGATACCATTGATCACCAGTAAGCACAATGTTTAATTATGAGGAAAAGTAAAACATAAAAGTCTACTGGAACAATCCATGAGCTATTGAGGCCCTGGAATATTAAATCAGAAGAGAAATCAATGAAGTAATAGAAGTCAAATTGCAAAAAGTGTCTCAACATGTTTTTAGGAGAGGTGTGCTTGAACAAAAATGGATATCGCTTTCAGCATTTACTTTGATATTCGCTTGAGACAGAGACCTTTTACAGTAAAGTTGAACTGGAGTAAAACTAAATTATTAATTCCTTGCCTAAATATTTAACTTAATTTTTTTATTCCCATATGTACTACTCCAAAGAGAGAATGAA
Source organism: Metallyticus violacea (assembly GCA_030762175.1). Classification (NCBI taxonomy): domain Eukaryota; kingdom Metazoa; phylum Arthropoda; class Insecta; order Mantodea; family Metallyticidae; genus Metallyticus; species Metallyticus violacea. The sequence goes on along the minus strand of CM060838.1, from coordinate 18,452,487 downwards.
ATGAGCATGGGAGTTATCATTCACTGCTAATGTACTATTCATGAAAAGTGTAAAATCTTGTCAAGTCCACTTTGTACTTTTCCCTGGATTACCCATAGTGTCTTCATTGAGAGCTGTAAGAGAGTTTGAATAACTTGTAATTTTTTTTTTCTGATTTTTCAGTAATAATGTCTTAAATGTATAAAGACTTTATTGATGAAAAATGCAAGTGATGGTATTAACTCCATTTATCATTTTTTTTTCAATAATAATGATAATATTTTTAATGTTTAAGTTCATAGAATGAAATAGTCTTTTCTCCTTCTGCTTAAATTTCCTGAATTTGTCAGAAGACATCAAATAATAGATTTCTATTTAGTATCATCACTCATTATTACACAAAAACAAAGAGATTCTCAGCAGTAGGCTTTCTATTAGTTTAAATAACTGAGATTGTCTCAAATGAGAACATTTTCATAAAGTACATTAATTGCTGTGACACGTTTGTGGAAAACAATATCTTTTCGATACTTGCTGCTTTACTTCAGATAGCTTAATACTTAAAACCAAGAACATAAATATAATGATTGCTTAGTTCATATAATTGCAGTAATAAAATATATAAAAATAACTTATTTTAGGGGCAATTAAAATTCACTATGCTCTTTCACTGCCAATTTGAGTATAATTGAATATTGATCAAATAATCAAAATTTAGATATCAGAAAAATGATTTTAATTTTTTTTCCTCTCTTTTATTTTATATTCTATGATTTTAGAAAAACCAAAATGGGGAAGTGTACATTCCAAAATAATTTATTATACCCTAAAATAGTAAAGGACATTTTGGGGGGGGGATAATAAACATTAATAGGTAAAATGTGTTGAGCATTAGTAAAGGCAACTATGTAGGGATAACCTATTGTTAAAACACAATTTTTATACTATGGAGGAAATCTTGGAAACTAAGTTATAGAATTAGAATGTATAATTAATTTTCGTTATGTATTAATATTAATTGATGAATTCAAATGTGTAAACTGTCATTAATCAAATATCACAGACTCACAAAAAGCTTCAATTAATCAAAATATGTGTTAAAATCTATTGTTAAAACACACTTTTTATATTGTGGAGGAATTCTTGGAAACTAAATTATATAGATGCATATAATAAATTTGTAGTTATGTATTAATATTAATTGACAAAGCCAAATGTATAAATAGTGCATAATTGGGGAATAAAAACCTTGAACCTTAATTACTTAAATAACGTAAGAAAAATGAGTACATATGAAGGTTAAGATTACATATTGTAAGTGATATTAGATATGGCTAGAAAGAAGAGAAAGTTGACAATGGAATATACGTGTAAGAAGTATACAGTACCCACAATGTACCACAACCGTAGAGTTATGGTATTTGGGGCCTTAAAGATATCAAGCAACCCAAAAGAAAACTCTGACATTGGTTTTTAATAAATATGTAGAGAAATTTCAATTGAAATTCATTCCAATAACCTTTGGATCAACTAAACTGTTACATTACCATTAATCAGCACCACTGAAACACAGATTTTTAAAATGTTTAATGTTTTATATATTTATTGTTTTATTTTTGTGCCAAGATGACATTTAAATGTAAAAATTACCATCACTAACAAACTCTACACCAGGATTAAAACTTTTTGGATATGAAGAGTGTGATAATTTCATCAAATGTACATAATGTAAGTAATTTCTGATGAAATCCATACCCTAGATTAAGACTAACTCTTTTAGAGTTGACGAAACTCATTATACGATCCACAGATTGAAGTGATATATAATATGATGCAAAAATCTATTCTGCAGAATACAGACTCTATAAAACATAAAAACTGTTTCAAAATAGTTGATTTTGTGTGCTGTTGTCCCTGAAAATGACTTAATATCAGACTGGTTATAACAGACAGGTCCCATAGGCCCTAAAATAGCTCTAGGAATAGTATAAATGCTGCAAAATTGATTACGATCTGAAACTGTGAGTCTAGGAGCAGTCTTAAATAATTTCAATCTTGAAGGCAGTAAACATTAAAAACAAGAAAGAAGTTCAAATAACAGTTACCTCTGTTTAAGGAATGTTTATATGATTTTCTCTATTTTATGTTATGACCTGTTTAAGAAAAGTCTGATGTAACAATACTTCATTCTTTCTGGTACAATCAATGAAGAAAATGTATTTTTGAGTAATAGCTATTAATTAACTTAAGGACATAAGTTTGGTAATATGCATAACTTTCACAATGCTTTTCTCAAAGCCCTTGAAATATTTGGTGGAGATATTGCAAATGTTTGTGAAACATGTGTAATGTTATATGTTGTCTGTAAGCTGAGAAGATCATGAAATTACTCAAACATAAGCTACATCTTCCTTTAAAGGTCGGTCCCGGTGGTGTAGTGGTAACCATTCTTGCCTTCTAAACCCAAAGTCGCGGGTTCGAACCCGGCCGAGATCGATTGATTTTTTCGGGCGTAAAAATTCTAAGTATGGCTTCCTTCAGAAGGGAAGTAAAGCCGGGGGTCCGTGTCGTACATTTACGGCACGATAAAGAACCTCAAGCCTGAAAGAAGAGGCCTCTGAGCAAAATTTGTCTGTCGTTTCACGCCCGGAATTGAAGGGGACAATGATCTGAGATGTTAAAGAACGACCTTAAATAAAACGAATCACGAATCTTCCTTTAAGAACGTCATAAAACGCTGTTGAACTCTAATGAATCAAGAACAAATGAGATGTAGGTTAGCAAAAAACAGTATTTCTTAATTTGAAAATGGGCATTTTAAAATTAGCTTTTAATGTTTACTCTATATGTGAATAATTTTTTCAAATACCTAGTTTTAACATGATTATTTAAGTGGTATACTTTTAAATTTTGATCATAATTTTATACTTCTTTTTAATATAAATATTAAAGCAACTGAAAACTTTGCCTGCAAAATGTTGGATAGTTCTAAGGGTATTTAGAAGTACACATAAGCATTCGAGTTGTATGGATATTATTTTCAAATCTAATTTATCAGCATAAGGATATAATTAAGGTATTTCCAAATTATGTGCTAATGGCAAGTTAATGAAAACGGTCTTGTGCAAATAATCACAATATGTTTTGCTGCATCTGTTACTCACTCCTCTGAAAATTCAGAGAAAGAACATAACCTCATTTGTGAAAAAGCATCATCTAACTTATTTTAGCATTTGGTTAAGAGATGAAAGCAATTTTGTGCCACACACTGCATAACATATTGTAGGTTTAAAAAAATAGGCATAAGGGAAGCAGAAATCTTAACTTTCACCATCCATTGATATGGTATGTAAGACATAGTTTATCCAAACCAAAAATAGTCTGTTACATCACATAGTCCCAGCATCTCTATATTAAAGCTACTCTTCATCTAAAGTCAGCATCATTCAGTTTTACACATCACTATAATAAATTCCAAACACACAGGGTTTGAAAAATCAATGCTTTTTCAAGAGGAACTTAACAACCAATTAGAGATCTGAGTCACTCAAATGAATCAGCATAAATTTCAGGTTCATGATTAAAGAAAATATGTGTATGCTCCATGCACAACATTCTGCTGATTTCAAACAAGAGAAGAGGAATTTCATAAATATTAACTAAATAATGCCACCACCAAGGGCATTATAAAAAGGAATCTTTATGTAACTGTGTAATAAATTTTATTGAATGATGATAGTTTGAAAATCTATAATGATCAATGAGGAAAGACTGGATTCTCTGGAATGTATTAATATGTTTGAAAACTTCTTGGGAAACAATTCAGATATTTTGTAGAAAATATATAATAAGTTATGAAAATATTAAGATGACATATGAGTTTAAAACTTTTCTTCGTAGCCACCATTAAGTTTTTTCTCATAATCCAAGAGACTTCAGTAAAGACCATGGAGAAAGATCTCATCAAGTGATGAAAGGGATAGAAAAGCTTATTCAGGTGGATGGATGAAGACAAATGGAGTTATAAAATAGAAAATGGTCATAAAGACATTTCATTTTGGGAAAGCTTTTCCTAAATGGATATTGACTTTTTATTAGTTATTTCTCAAGGCTTACAGAACAATTGAAAGTGACTTTAAAAGACTGAAGTATGTACACAGGACTGTAATTTGTTATATTTAAACTCATTTGTGTTTGATCAAAATAATTAAAAATGCTGTATTGTAAGATTATAAGCAGTTCTAAACTTATATCCTTACTGTTTCATAAAAGACATATTATACATGTCAACATATTTTAATTACAATAAAAAGTAATCTTACTTGATCTGTAAAAACCTGACTTCAAATTCTAAAAAAGAGCTGAAAATAAATTAAATAAACCTTCAGAGTTAAGGTTTGCAGAGTAATGATAATGATAAAGTAATGAAAAATGGAATGTTCACAAACATGTTACTTATTTAGAAATGCAAATATAGCTTAAGGAAAATGATGAACATTTAAAGAAAAAAATGAAAAAATGACGAAAATAATAAAAAAAATTGTGAATATAGCATCCAAAGTAAATGAAAAAAAATTAAGATAACACCAGATAGTCCAGCAATTCTTTTTTAAGCTAATGCTACTGCTTGGCTATAAGAAAGGCATTTCAGTAGTGTGATTCTTAGGAAGTTCATTTAGCTCAAGAAATGCTAGAAGGCATTGTACATTTAAGAATGCTAAATGGGGGGGATATGATATTTTGTCAATAATGTGATATAGCTTAATGTATGCTTATTATGCCTGTTAATTAAAATTCATTGTCATTTTACATCAAAGTCCGAAAGGAAAATTTGCTTGTATATATCTCAGTATCTAAATAACCTACTATTTAAATTTTGGAACTCCTTTAGAAAATATTTTCATTTATTAAAGGAATGAAGAGAATGTTTATAGTGATGCTAAGTTGTTAATTGCTTGTAGGTTTTTTAATCCTGGCAGTGAATTTTTTTAAAAAATGAAAAAAAAAATTACCAACATAGTCATAAAAGTATTTTTAATGTTTCTTTTGTGAGGTAGTTAAGTCTGTCTCGAAATACTTTATTTTATAAACTGTGAGTACTTATGCTTATCACTATGAATATTTCCTCAATATTTAAGTTGCAACTAAATAACCAGAAGGTACATCAAACTTATTAAAAAGGTACATACTTTAACCTGAACAAAGGACTGTGGTCTGATGGTGGTGACATTGAGTAGTTTTGGGAGCCGATGCTGGCGAGCCAGAGCATAACTTCCCAATAGTAAACAGTAAACTAATCCCACAAAAAGGAACAGGAAGAATTGCAGCACACTACGATATCGCCTCAGCCAGCCTCTCATATCATCCTACCTCTTCTTTTAGTGAGTCTCTTTAATGAACTCAGAAAATATTATGAAAAAAATTTATAATGCACATTTCACATAAAGAAATAGCTAGGATATGTGTTTCTATTCTACACCCCTTGCCATTTATTTGTTTTAGTATCTCTTCGTTGTACCATACTGTCTTTCAAAAGTGGAGGCCGCCTTCATCCTGTTTCTACCGCTACTGTTTGCGATCTGGAGCTAATGGGCTACATCCCAAAACGTTTATTGATTTTCTTGACACATGGTGTGCGCTGCTGTTCTATCTTTGTCTTCCAGACTCTTTGCTCCTGCTCTGGTACATTGATCTAGCTGTCTAGCAGGATACCAGGCCACGGAACATTAGATTTAGTTCTTAATTATTCTGATTTTGAATTAAATTCGTTTATTACGATCAGAAGTTTATGCATGCCACATTCGTAATGTCATAATATGTTTATAATAAATGCATTTTGCGCCTTTAGCTGGGAACTAGGAGCGCGGAGCGCGTAAACAATAGGGAGCCTCTATCTTAAATAAGTACTCTGCAGAATCCGTCTTTTTGTGTATTAGCAGTAATCGGGAGAAAGAGAGAGAGAGAAAAAAAAATAATAAGCCAGGATCAAGAGCCGTTGGAAGCAAGTCTTTAAAAAGAGGCTATTTGAAAGGAACGGGCGTGGAATATCATCAATCAGAGTTAATGTTCCAAAGGTGATCGTTGTCTTTTGTTTTTCTGTTGGATCTTACAAGCATTTCAATTACTATTTAAATTTGAACTTCGGGGCATGGGGGAAAGGAACTGTTAGTAATAATACCTTCAAGGAAATTCAGAAAAGGTAGTTGAATGCGGGTGCCTACATCAGCTTTTCTACTAATCTATGAGTAACACTGAAATATATTAATTAATATATGTGAAAAAAAGAAGTATCAATCTTTCTTGATCAGCGCTCGTAGGAATTAGGGAGCAGCCATGAACATGCAAGATCGTGCTGTCTTATATGATGTTATTCTGGTTGATTATTTGCATAACAGATCCTTATTACGCAATGAGTAGATAATCTTCAAATAATTTATCATACTTCAAATTTCAGTAGATATGCTCCCAGTACAATACGACTACATTCTACTTTTGAGAAATGTGATGACAAAATTCCACAGTTTTATTCATACCTGAATTGTTAAAATTTGCGGCAAAAAAAAAAATTAGCTGTGTCACGAACACTGTTTCCGTTCGTAGAGTCTCATTAATAAAGCTTCCTCATACATATATATATAAAATAAAAATAAAGTAACACTATTAGCAATGTAACAAATTAACAGTAATTATAGAAGCTTGTCTTCTTACCATAGAAGAACTCGACGAGTTCGAAATATATTGATTTTAAGTGTGACTTTATTAAGCTTATATATATAACTGCAAGATAAGTACGCCTGGTGTAGACAGCAATACAGAAACGTTGAGAATCAACATCTGTAAGCAAATACCTAAAGACTGCGTGCGTAGAAGCGTGTTTCATGACAGATTTGCGACTATGGATGAGTCATACGTGTAGTACTGTGATTCTTCAACCAAAATAGAAAGTAAGGAATGAGAACATAAAGAGCCTCCACCCCCCAAGGAATTAGGGAGCTCAAGATGTTATTCTGATTGATTATAGAGGAGCCACAATAACAGATCATTATTGCGCAAACTTAATTTCAAAATAATAGGGTGCAATCAAGGAGAAACTTCCCGGCGAGTTATGTTCTTTCTTCAGGATAGTGCCTCAAGCCACAAGTCTTGTGTTGCAATTGATAAAGATGGGTTTGAAGTGTTGGAACATCCGCATACTCCCCAGATCTAGCTCTCATAGACTTCCGATTGTTCCCAAAACCGAAAGCAAGCTTTCGAGGAAATAAATGTTTTTCAGAGGTATACTTTCTTTTATGAAATTTACTCGTATGCTTTTCCTTATGAGCTTTTACACAAAGAAGAAACATTTGTTAAAAATATGCAAATACATAACATAAATATGAGACAAAAATGTAATCTGCATAAACCCATTGCAATTTTATCTTGTTATCAAAAAGAAGTTTATTATGAATGCATCAGAATGTATAATGCTCTGTCAAATACTCTCATTTATTATTATTATTATTATTATTATTATTATTATTATTATTATTATTATTATTATTATTATTACCCATTAATAAGGAAAGATTTAAATCTGCTCTCACAGAATATATTTGCAACAAGACTTTATTATTCATTTGACGAATTCACAGATGAGTAATGTATTAATATTCAATTACTATTCAGTCATAAGAAAACATCTAATATAACAAAATATCACCATAGTCATATAACAATGTATGAAACACAGTACGCTTTTGTTGTGGTATTGCATCTTAAATAATTTTTATGGGTCTGTGTATTCATAACCTTTAGAACATTTTTAATGTCCATACATGTAGACAATGTTACTGTATGTAGTACATTTATTGTGCAAGAATTCATGGAATATAAATCAGTTATAATCTTAAAATTGCATCTGATACACAGAAATATGCTACCGCGCAACATTTCTGGCGCCTAGCTCAGCCATATGATGTCATCGTTTCCATAATCCGCTGATGCGGGAAGCTAGAAGATGCTGCTGTTGTGTCTCAGAGTGGAATGTATCATTCTTTTGTCATTCTCTTGCCCTGTTTATATGGATTTGTGCTTTATTTGTTTTCAATAATTCTGGAACTGCTAATTCACAATGAAAAGAAATAAAATAAACATTCTGAAGATGATCCTCCGACAACGAATATTAGGACATGTGACCTTTTGTTCTTTCAGTCTGTTTCTATTGGGCTACATTAGCTCTTGCAAGCTAATCTGCTGTTTTGGGTTTGAGAACATATTTGTACTCTCGTCTGAGTGACAAGAAACAAAAAACTAGATGGTCATCCTTAACGTTAACGATATAGGTTACAAGAGTTTTGTACATATTTCGATATAAAGTGTGGTCTTACACTTCGGAATTGTGAGAACGGTGTCTTTTTAATTAGTAACATTAAATAGTTCATTTAATTACAATTTTGAACCACGAGGGCGGTTCGAAAAGTTCTCGGTCTGATTGGTAGTACCAAATAGTCACCATAGCTCTCAAGTACGATCTTTTATGGTGCACCGTGCATTTTCATACATGTGCTTTCATTTGTTTGGTTGAAATAGTCCCGAAAAATAAAATTTTTTAGACTTTTTCAGCAAAATCGAATGCAGATATTTAAAAAAAAAAAAAAAAAAAAAAAAAAAAAAAAAAAAAAAAGATTCCAATTTGAAACAATCTTCACTGCCGTTTTCTACGGTAATTAAAATGGGCTGAATTTAAACGCGATCGTTCTTCCATTTTTGAGGACGAACATTCAGGGCACATCCAATTACCGCGTTAAGGCGCGTGAGCTTGCTGAGATTGTAAACATCTCAAATGGATCCTGTCTGGAACATTTTGCACGAGCATTTGCACCTGGGAAAGATCGCAGCGCAATGGATACCGCGTTTAGTAACCGTCGAAGAAGCGCTTCCGAATGAACGTTTCTCGTCAGTAGTGCTTGAACATGTTTAGACGCAATTCAACGAACTTTTTACAACGTTTACATCACTTTGAACGAAACGTGGATTCACCAACATACGACAGAAGAAGCAGCAGTCCAAACAATGGGTTCAAGTGCTCCAAAACTGTCGAGTGTGTTCCTTCAACAAGAAAGGTGATGGTGGTCATCTTGTCTTCTGGAATGCTCGGGGTGTGGTGTTGGTAGATACCTTGAAAAGAGCAAAACCATCAACGGGAAGAATTATGCAGCATTAGTGGAGCAGTTGAAGAATGCTATTTAAGCCAAACGTTCGCATTTGTGTAAAAAATAGTTCGTTACCACCAAGATGGTACACCTGTGCACCACTGTTTAGTTGCGAACGCGAAGTTGCTCGTGCTTTGAGCTGTTGATGTGCACCATCTTCACCAGATTTGGTTCTTAGAGCCTTTTTCCTTATCCCAGATCTGCAGCTATTGCTCGTTTGACAGAGACTTGCCTCAGATACAAAAAACATAGCTCAAACAAATGCTTTATTTTTCTTTTTGTTCTCTTTTCCCTTTCTTCTCCCCCCCTCTCTCTCTTTCCCCCTTCCAGAATTGGAAACATGGCATAAAGTTGGTTAATAAGAGTTATTACATTTTCTACACACCTATTTTGTAGTGTTCCATTTTTTTTTAAGTTCGGATCTCTTTATCTCTTGGTTTGGAATACCACATTACTAAATCATCTGCAAAAAGCGTATACTAAATTCCAGATTCTTGAATTCCTAATGAAGGTTATTGAATAAATATTAAAGGAGTTTATTCAGAACAGCGCCCTGTGATAATTTATGGTGTATTTGAAGATAATTTGTTATATTTTGTAGCAATAAGTAATGAGTTAGGAAATTGCATATCTAGGAATATATATAACCTTTGAAACCAAAATCATTAAGTTGTTTAATAATTTTATTCTACAGGTAGAATTGTGAGAGCTTGAAAATCAACAAAAACTACTAAAGCACTTTCTCATTTATTAATAGATCCAACTTAACATGGAGAAATTAAATATGTGTGCTTCTTAAATCAGTTTAGTGTATTTGATACAATTTTTCCAACCATTTTTGCTATTATAATGAAAACTGATATAAGTATATACTTTCAATTTCAGAGGAATGTTTGCTCTTTTTTAGAATTCAAATAATTAGTGAGTTCTTCCATTCAGCAGTCACAGATTAAGTTATAAAGTTTCTTTAACAGTACAGTGATATTATCATAATTGTTGCTGTTATAGTTGCAATTCTATTAAAGCCAGATTTATTTTTTAATAACAATAGCAACAAGAATTTTATCATAAGAACTAATAATTCCCAGTAATTTAAAATCTATATAAATGCGTAATGAAAGAAATATATGTTGTGAAGTAACTTTCTTATAAATGATGCACACATGGAACATGTCATAATTCAAAGATGGTTTTCTGGAGCAAAAATAGTATGACAAAATTAATGCCAAAATGTAATCTTTACAGCTGAATTGCATTTATCATACAGCAGGCTATAAAGATTTTCATTAAGACTAAAATTTGTATGTGCATATTTCAAAAGCCAATGTCATTTTTTTACAGCCTCTCGCCGTCATTTTGAAATAGCTTTTCGAATGTTTGATCTGAATGGTGATGGTGATGTAGATTCAGAAGAATTTGAAAAAGTGGCTACTCTTATCCGACAGCAGACAAGCATTGGCAGTCGTCATAGGGACCACGCTAACACAGGAAATACTTTTAAGGTAGTCTTTGATTTTTTTTTGTTCACATTAAATGACTTAAATTTTTCAAAAAACTGAAAACATGTGCACTGAGTAAATTTTATACTTTCAGGGTGTCAACTCTGCTCTTACTACCTATTTCTTTGGGCCCAGTATGAATCAGAAGCTCACAATAGAAAAGTTCCTAGAATTTCAGCATCAGCTTCAGAAGGAAATTCTCAGTTTGGAAGTAAGTGTTTCTTAATACTCTTAATTAGCAGTGCAAAGTGCTTGTAACCTACACCAACATCTTGCTCTCTCATACAAAGCAATTTGAAATTTTGCACACACATGCACTTACACAGACATGTGAGCAAGCACCCACAACTCATTCTAAACACATGTGCCTGTGATCACATGCAGCATCAGATATGCATAAAATGATACTCAAAGTACATAAACTTATTCAAGACCTAACAAAAAACTATGCTCTGAAAGAATTTTTAATTGATACTTCATATCATTTATTGTTGGCATTAACCATGCATACAAAAATACAGACTTATTGTATTTATTCATAATATAAAATTATATGTGTGCAAATTTACTGTCTTAATCATACACAAATAATATTAAGAATATTTTGTTACAAATAATGAGTACATAAGTACAATAACAAATAAAAGTCTCTTACACAGGAGCTGCATAAATTAAGCAAATTCCTCAGTCTGTTATATAACTTTTAATAGAAATCTATATAAAGTCCAAATTAGGCCTTATTAATTAATAAAATGAAATAATATTGTAATCTTAAAAGAAGTTAGGAACAATGAAATAAGTTGTGACATTACTGTTTGATATTAAGGGGACAAAATTAGATTTCTTGCAATCCTATTACATAAGAAAAACTAAATTTTTAAAATTATCATTATTATTATTATTGAGATTAAACTTAAAAAATTAATGGTATACTTTTAATTAAATAAAATATATGGCTATGATAGACATAGCTATACTGTGTGAGTATTTTTAAACATTTTTAAATGTAACCATGTTTATGAACTTACCCCTTTACATTCATTAAAATAGAGAAAAATAACATAAAGTTTTAAGATACTTTGTGTATTTAAGAAGATGATTTTCATATTTTTCAATAAAACAAAAACATATTACTATCCAAAATCAATTTTGACGTACTAAGCAAATATACAGAATCAACAAAGAGCAATCAAAAGTTTCATAGATTGGACTTTGAAAATTAATTTAAATATTATTGAATTAAAAACATTAATATATGTTGGATTAATATTTCACATTTGCTATCTTCATAACCATGCTTTTGTTAAATATAAAATATAACGTTATAAATACAGTTTATATGCTGAATTAATTTCTCATTTTATTTTAAAACATTATAGAGAAAATTAAATGCAAGAGCCCTTTTTAATATTTGGTTTTCAAGTATATCTTTCGCCTAATAGTCCAATTTCCCTAATTTTCAGAAACTAATTTTCTTATTTATTTAAATGGTGTATATGGAATTTTGTTGTGAAGAAACAAATATTCCTGTTGCTAGAGTGATTTTTAATTTTGGGCTTCAGGTAATACCCCACTCCTAATGGCCCAATTTCCATGATTTTCAGGAACTATTTTTCTTATTTTATTTACATAGTATATGCAGAGTTTAAGCAAATGGTACCATTGAATAAATATTTAAATTTTATGTTTCAAATAAACCCCAACTCCTGATAATCTGATTTCACTGATTTTCAGAAACGTTTTTCTTATTTGATTTAAATGGTATGTGCCGAGTTTTGTTGTGAAAAAATAATTATTGGTACTGCTAGAATGATTTATAAATTTTGAGTTTTAGGTAAACCACTGATTTTCAGAAACTATTTTTCTTATTCTGTTTAAATGACATATATGGAGTTTCTTGCGAAATAAATAATAATGCCACTAGAGCAATTTTACATTTTGGGTAACCCCGTCTGCTAATAGTCAAATTTCACTGATTTTCAGAAACTATTTTTCTTATTTTATTTCAGTGGCATATATCAAGTTTCCTTTAAAAAATTGCTGCCATTAGAGCGATTATTAGATTTACTGAGAAGTCTTCAGATGTTCTTTTTGCTACCAAATACAATTTTCCTTTTATTTGGCAGTTTCAACGAAAGGGTCCTGATGAGAATGGCAATATTACAGAAGCTGATTTCACAGAACTGCTTCTAGCATATGCAGGCTACCCACCAAAGAAGAAAGCTCGTATGCTTAAAAGGGTGAAGAAAATGTAAGAATCCTTTTTGTATTTCATTAATGTTTTTTTTTTTTCAAAGTATATATAATACAGGATTAATTAAAAATGTCTGGGATATAGAAACAATAACTTTTATAAAAAAGAAGAGTCCACATAAGAATATAGAAAGCAACTTGCAATTTTGTTTCCCTTTTTACATAAGAGCTCTAAATTACTAAACTGATAAATCAATAGCTTGACTGTTTTGCCAGTACAGAAGAAACTTTTTGAAGAAACAACTAAAGCCAAATTATATAAATTAAAAATGGAATAGACATACTTTAATACTATGTTTAACACTATTTCAAAAATAATACAACTAATTTTGCTGTGTTGGCATTTAACAATTATATAATTTAAAGAATTTTTCTTTTTTATATTTATTTATGTATTTATGGCTTTAAATGAAGTATAAGATATGAGTCATAAATCTCCAAAGGATATTTGGAACTACATAATAAAAGGACATGTTAAAATATATCTATATATCTATTAAATAACAAATTCTGTTTAACATTATTATTATAGATGCTGAGAAAAGAGTGTCACTGAGCCTTCCAGAAAGCTGAAAACCAAAATAATATACTTTTTATCACATACTTACATTTTGATTTTGCATTCATATAATTTTGTTATGATTTGATATACAGCATTATTGGTGAATTTTATGAATCATCTGCAACCATTAAAAGTAATATTTATTTTCTTATGTGCACAGGTTTAAGGAGAATGCTAAAGGCATAAGTCGGGATGACTATCTCAAATTCTACCATTTTCTAAATAACATTAATGATGTTGACACTGCTCTAACATTTTATCATATTGCTGGAGCATCTATAGATCATGGTAAGATGAATCAATCTTAAAATTATGATATAATGGAAAACAGAAGTATCTAAAAGAATAATTTTTCAGGCTCTTCTAAAATTGAGATTCTGAACTTTTGAAATGTTCTTAAAGTTAATTCTCTATTGTAATATGTAATGATCATTAATACATTCTTGACAAAATAGGTGGCAGTTCCTTTTGAATTTTTAATCCATTGATGAAACTTGAGATTTGCATTTGAATTTGAAGGAATTAGATTTAGAAATTAGTTTTCCACCAAAAAAAATTGGCATGAATCAATTAAAAGGATTTTTCATTAGAAAATTTACTCTTTAAGGTACTAATCCACACATTGAAATGCTTTATGTTATTATGGAAATAATGTTAAAATACTGAATGAGATTAAAATATTAAGTACTTAATATATTTCATAAGTGGCAATGATAATTTCTAAAAATCTATTTTAACTGACATCACAGATTTGGCCAGTTTATACTGCTGCCATTTGAAACAAGCCTTTACAAGTCTGTATTGTCTAGAAAAAGCATGTTTTTATCTTAATTGCCCAATATTTAACATATTGTTAAACATTAAATTACTTAGTTAAATATGAAGAGAGCGATTAGCTCCAGAAATGTAATTTTCCTTTTTTTAAATATTAGTGATGTAAGTGTTACAAATTCAACTCAATCATTTTAAATTCTTAGTATTAATTTGCTTCTTTAATAAAAGTGTCTTTTGATGACATTTTAGATATTTCACCATTCATATAAATATGTAAAATACTTTCTGATTGTGAAGAAAATTGCATTTCATAATTTAATAATTTAAATTTTTAAATAAATCAGTTCTAAAGATTTTGTAAGAAATATCATCTTTTACAGTTAAATACTTTAAAAAATAATGTATTTCTTGTAAATTATTTTTTTAATCTCTAAAGGATATTTCTTATAGAAAAAGATTTCAAAACATGTATTGTAATAATAATAGCAGGTAACCTTAAATTTGTATGGCATCTTCATTTTTATGGAATACAACCTCTGCTGAAAAAAATCTTTAATGTCCAAAATATTGTCAGATTGTTGAATATTTTTCTTGTATTTCTGTGAAGACAGAAGCACTTCCAAATCTTGTATACTTAAAAGAGAGATACAATATATAGTCAGGTATTAAAAAGAATGTATTCATTTACACATGTGATTATACTGAAAATTATTTTTGGTCTGTGTCTGCAGCTGAGTATAGTGTGTGTTGTGGTGAGGTACCTGTTAATAACAAACAGTTCCCACACTGATGGCTGTACTTGGAAAGTCAGTTGTTGTAATAATATTACAATAATTATTCCTTTTTGTTATAACACAGTTTGCACTTAAGAGATGTAAGTTTTATAAAATCTCAGAAAATTACTGTACTTTGTACAACTCCTATTACATAGGTTAGCATTCTTTATGAAATAACATTAATATTGTGTGCATAGTATTATAGATCAAAGTGTCCATCAATGGAGCAAGTGACTGACATGACTTTGGCCCCATGTGGCTTGCACAGCAGCAGATCAAAATAGTTCTTCTGTTGTAACAAACACTACCAATCATTGTTTAATTTGTAATATCATTATTATTCAGTTAGAAATGGAAGTTATTTAAAATAAAAATATGTTACCAAAATAATATGTTATGCCATGCTAAAAATTAGCCAGAATTATAAAGTGAAAAGCATTTTATTTCGTTATCTTTTTGTACTATAAAATATATCATTCTTAAGGACATAGACATCAGACATAGTCCTTCAAGTTCAGTTTTTGATTCTTTAAAAGTTGCATATCTTGTTGCTAAAATATCGCTAAGTTTTCATTTTCTATTCAATATGTTAGTAATAACACATGTTATGAAAATGCATTGTATGGAACTATGCTACCAAATTAAATGGATTTTGCATAGTACACTATCTGATTTACTTTTTGACTGTGCCATACATTATGCGAAAAGATACAAGTTTCTTGGACATACAATCTTGTAATAGCTACCTACCTAATACTGAGACTGTAAATGGCATTTTTAGTAACAATTAGTGCAATTTAGCCTTCAAGGACCATATGAAACAAATTTTTTTAAATCTCTTTAGATCATTCATGTAAATATTATAAATGGCTTTATAGATGGTCAGAATACTATTGTAGAGAGCTGTTTGTTGTTGTTGTTTAGTTGTTTAGAAAGGCCCAACTTTGCTGCTATTTCTGTAACTTTGAGCCACCAGTCTTCCATAATTTCTCCTTCCACAAGAACGTGCAATTTAGCCTTCAAGGACCATATGAAACAAATTTTTTTAAATCTCTTTAGATCATTCATGTAAATATTATAAATGGCTTTATAGATGGTCAGAATACTATTGTAGAGAGCTGTTTGTTGTTGTTGTTTAGTTGTTTAGAAAGGCCCAACTTTGCTGCTATTTCTGTAACTTTGAGCCACCAGTCTTCCATAATTTCTCCTTCCACAAGAACAATGTTTTCAGGAGTGAGCACCTCCAAAGGCCGACCTGCAGGCTCTTCGTCTTCAATGCTTTCTTGACCGATTCTTTTATGGTAGAAAATGAGGGGATGCTTCCCCATATACACTATCCAATCGCTGTTTAATTTCATTTGGAGTAAGTTCTTCTTTTATGAAGAACTTAATACCAATTCAGTACTCCATTTTGAACATGTTGCAATCTTCTACACAT
Source organism: Metallyticus violacea (assembly GCA_030762175.1). Classification (NCBI taxonomy): domain Eukaryota; kingdom Metazoa; phylum Arthropoda; class Insecta; order Mantodea; family Metallyticidae; genus Metallyticus; species Metallyticus violacea. Next base: position 18,436,015 of record CM060838.1, on the reverse strand, counting down.
AGCCTTCTTTATGCAACTATATCTGAACAACTGAACACAGCAGAGCAGAAGTTACAGCTGCAATTATTTACTTAACAGGTAAGGTATGACACCAGACAAGAATTTTGTGAAGCCAATAATTCTTATCGGCAAGGCCAGAAACTTATGGACCTACTCTCGTTCTGTTGATCTTGCCTGTGTTTAAGACTATAGTGCTAAGATGGTAAGGTAGCTGATGGCATGTAATGCATAATGATCATGGTAATCTTCACTTTAAATTTGCCAGACAATCAAAGCAAGTCTATCTCTGGTGCTAAAACTAGTTTTTCATAAGTTTCTTTAGATTATATTTTAAACTTCTAAATCTTTTAATTATAATAAATATATTGTGTTTATTGTTGTTAATTTTTGTTGCTTCTTGGAAAAGAATGTTGCTCTCCCTTTACTGCTTGCCTTTTGGCTTTCCTGGCTAAGGCACACTGTATTTGGATGATGCCTGAAATCTTTATATTACAGAGTGTTTTCCATCAATCTGATTTTTAATAAGTATCTTAATGTTTCAGCCACACTGAAACATGTTGCAAAGACTGTTGCACATGTGGATCTTAGTGATCATGTCATTAATGTAGTCTTCACCATTTTTGATGAAAATAGTAAGTATATCAAACAATTATTAAAAAGCATTATTAAACTGAATATGATACTATAGTAAGAGCATGCATTTCCATTTTAAGTCAACCCAAATTCAGAACTTCATTGAATTCAAATTACCTTGGTAGACTTCTTTAAAACTTCAGGGAAGTTTATTAATAAAGAAAAATTAGGGACTTGAATTTTTCACATTTGTAGTAAAACTAGTATTTTCAAAAAGTATTATATGTAAGAAAGTTAGTGTGTAAAAGATATACATATTAGCCAGTGATCCAAAATATTATATTACATTTATTAAAATAATGCTAAATATTGAAATAACATGAATTTTAAAGATAATAGGACTTGACAGCTCCCCCCCCCCAAATTAGTATAATTCAAAATTAAGTTGAATGAGTAACCTCACTCTGTTGCAAATGTAAAATTGTCTTAGAAACTGTTAATAAGCCATATTCAACACTTGAAATTTTGATCTAGAAAGCATAAATAAAGTCATGGAAATGACCATTTTGGGAAATTCTGTTCTTCACAAGCTAAGAGGATTCAGTAATCATTAAAGGGCACAGTTTACTTCAAGAGCAAACTGTCATATTGCAATACCAAATAGGAATATCAATAATTTGCAATCTCTGACTGGTTTGCCTGGCAGTCACCATAGATTTTGTTACAGAGCTCTTCAGTCAGTTTTGTATATATATATGTGCTTGACAGTGACAATTTCTTTTCTTCATACTATGGAATCTTGAGCAACAGCCTTGCAGTTTGAAGAAAATACTGTGAGAAGAAGTATCTTGCACACTGACAACTTGTCTTGTGAAAGTTGCATCTCTTATAGTTACTAAGAATCTGCTGTTGTTACCCGAATTATTATGTTTATAATTTATTTAGATGTTTGAAAACTGCTTTTCTTTCATGGTACAAGTGAAAGCTCAATAATCCTTTAAATTTGCCCTGGTTCGCAACAAATCATGAAAAAACCATTGTTGATAATCCAGGTCTAAAGCCACACAGGGAAGAATTTAGTAGAAACAGGTGGAAGGTGAAAATAAATCTGAAGTGAGTGTATTTTAATATATGGAGAAAATATGGATAAGAGAAAAATGAAATTTGAAGCAGAATGCTGTTAAAGGAATTGAAATGTAAGAAAAAAGTAAAGGAGGTCTTAATTCAACAGGGCTATTGAGTCCTATTTTTAGAATTCATATTTTGGGTCAATTTGTAATCAACCAAAATATTTTCAATTTCATAACCTACAACTGCTACCACAAATTTAAAGGAAAATACAATAAAATAAACCAAAATTTTTGTAATATAATTGTTGATAACAAGAATTTCAGCAAAAGAATCCATGACTTGTAACTAGGAGAATGTTTTATTTGGGAGGACATTTTGCAAAATGATAACTTAGAATCTGTAACATGAAACAGTAAAGACAGAATAGTAAATGAGAGGAATGTTAAAATAATTGGTTAACAATCCAATAGTTATTGTGGTGGGAATAAAAAAGATTTTTACAGTTTGCAGGAACCATAGGTCAAAATGCAAAATATAGCTTTCTGCAGTTTTGGAATATCTGAATAATAATAATAATAATAATAATAATAATAATAATAATAATAATAATAATAATGTTATTGTTGTTATTTACTGACTTTATTACAAGTTTCACACATTGTCATTATTTGCAAAATACAATTTACGATTCCTCCAATGAAAGTAAACAAAAGCTTGACTTTTCTACTAGAGAGGCCAGGCACTAGTAATTGCTTTAGTTCATTGTGTAACCATACTTCTATGTTATTATGGTTCTTAGGCTTTTAGTGATTCAATGCCATCTTTGAATCTACATATTTATTTGAATGCTACATAGTAAGGGCTGCTATTTTTTAGCGAATATTTAAATGAGTATATATTTCAAGCAAGCCATTAAAACTGAAAGTTTGTTTACATTCAGGTTAACATATTAGCATATTAATTTGTATATTTGGTCAAATCATTCAAATTTCATTACTTTCCAAACACTTATTTAGACATTTTTCAAAGATTTGTTCGCAGCATGGATTCATAATCAATATTTCTGTGTGATCTGCAGATGTTCTGTAACCTTTTACAAACTTGGAGATGAGTTCTTTCTGTTTTGGAAAATCAAAATTAATCAACTTGCCTTTATTCTTATATTAAATAAATTTTCCCAAGCTGTTAGATATATTGACATCTGTATTGCTTTTAGGAGTTTTGGTTCTTTTTGGAATTCAAGATTTTCGGACCAGAAATGATGTGCTATTGTTGATTTTGCATATGTTTATATTTGGCATTTCTTACTTGCTCCTTGAAATGCACCATAATATTTCTTTTGGTTTTGCCTATGTATTTCTTGTTGCAGTCATTGCAATCAATTTTGTATTTGACTGCTTGTTTACTGGAAAGAATTCTGTTGTTCTTGTCGATGTTGAGGTTCTTTAAGTTGTGTTTATTTTCTGGAGAAAAAACATCATCATAATTCTTTAATATCTTTTGAAATTTTTGGTGTGCGCAAGGATTGTAGGTAACTTCCTATTTAAGTGTTCTTCTTTGTCACGTTTCAAGGTGGGATGTCATTTATTTTTTCTTGTTTCAAATTGTTTTATTTTTTTCTTGACACATTGTTTTGAGTAGTCTGGATCCATTGGTATTCTAAATCATATTCTGTTTTATTTGGGGGTAAGATTATTGATATGGAAGAAATATGAAAAGATAGGGAATTAAAGGAGAAAAGGTTTTTGAAAAGAAATTAAACTAAGGATTGAAGGTGTTGAAGTGCAAGAGATATTTGGCAGCTTTAACAATAAAAAATCCTTAAGTCTAAATAGATGTGTAAAAAGTACTTCGGGTAGGGAAAATTTGTTGAATGTTGTAATAATGGTGGCGAGGATTTGCATGGGGAAAAATTGGAGTTCTAAAGTTGAAAGGAATAGGTGGAAGGCTCAATGAAGTAATCTTCCATTAAAAGTAGTTGGGAATAAGATAATGGATTTAAGCACAAAGAAAAAAAATGTAAATAAATAGGAAATTATTTAGGGAATGCAAAGAAGAAATGGTTGAAGAGGATCAATAAACAAATGGTAAATTTATTAGAGATGATGATTTGAATTATGTGAATGGGTCCAATATCCTAATAACCACAGTATTTCGGATTTTTGATTAATAAAACTGTCATCAACTAAGGTGAGATAAAGTATTGGTAGAAAAATTTATAATTAACAAATAAAAAATGTATATTGTGAATGATTGAGTGTATAATTCTGCATATTGTATTTTACCTTGTATTTAATATATTGAGTATTGAATAAAAATATAGATTATCTTAAAATTTGGAAAACCCCTTCCCCTCCCATAATTTCACTCCCTTGATATTGTAAAATCAAAGTTCTTCTTCTAATGTTCGATCACTCTGGACCAATTACAAATTTCTCTTTAAAACCAAGTATAATATAAAATTCTTTGAGACTTGAATTAGTGCTTAAATATTTTATATATTTTACATTTCACAGCAATAAGTTCTTGGCCCAGAATCATGCATTCACCTGTGTTGTATCTTGAGAGATCTGACAGCATCATTTGTTGTCAGACTTAACTGAAATGCAGGCAAGCGCCTAATATTGCATCTACTAATATCTTCGTTTATAATTTGTTGGGTGGAAATTCTTTTTGGAAACAAGCTTTCCTATCCCTAATAATTTATTTATTTTGTAAAATGTAACAAGCTCAGGTAACACAGTGTAATCTAGCTAGTAACATAAATAAGTACAAAGATTGCCCTGCTTGGATAACAATAAGTTATATGTATACTCTCTGTCCTTCCTGCTCACTTCTATGCCAAGACTTATGAAGATTTATAGGATTATTATTTGTATGTTCTAGTGGATGGTCAGTTGAGCAACCGGGAGTTTGTGGCTGTGATGAAAAATAGGCTCCTCCGTGGCTTGGAGAAACCAAAAGACACAGGTTTTGTTAAACTGATCCAGTCAGTCCTGAAATGCGCCAAAGAAACCAAACCTGCCCTATTGGACATATAATGTTATATTATGATAATGTAAAGAAACAATTAATTTATTTTGTACTTAGCATGAATGCAGAGTTAACATTTTTATGTAGGAAATTATAAACATGAAGACCCAATATAGTACGATGTGAACTTGGGTTGTTATCTGTTTTTGTAACCTCATAAAAAATTGTGACATAACAGATTAGATTAGATTAATTATATAAAATTTTTCTCTAATTGTTTTATGTCTCTTAATTCTACAAAATAATATGAAAAATTCAATATCTTACATGTTACTTATACATTTTACCATAGCACAAATATTTTATAGATTTATAATTCATCAAAATTAAAAGATATAATCCATTACAAGGCTTAAAACACTGCATCTTCAAAAATTATATCCACTCTGTGCTGTAGTCTATGATATATTAATGTTGTCCTCCATTGAATGAGCTGATACAGTCTTAATAGAACTGGGTAGGTAGATGCTTCTATTTATGCCATTTTAAGAGTTCTATGTATATTAGAATATGATTTTGGTAACTAACAATGTAATTGCATGTAATAATGCAGTTTAAGAATCTAACCTCTAATCTTTAGAGCCTAGAATGGAATATAAATGAAAATTTAGTAAATTCTGTTGATATTCTTCCAGACATAATCGCACCAAAAGAGATATATCCATCAATCAGGATACTACATTATTATGCTTTTAAGGCATGGCAAAAGAAAAAAGAAGATAATTGTAATTATAGTAAATGCTCAAAACTGTCATCTTGCACTTATAAATAATGTTATGGCACGTGTTTTTCCTGTTAGGCTTTTACTCTAAAGCTTATCCTGGAAAAATATATTTTATGAATTGTGTGTTTCATCTTGTACTGAAAATATTTTTGCAGGAAAAGAAATATATATGCATATGCTTTATCAATATAGAGGAAAAAGTATGCTTACTCCAATAAAATTCTATAGGTCTTCCAGCATGAGTAATTTTGCTTTATGTTAATGTGGCTTTTGCATAGAATATATGCATCATAAAGGCTGTGCAGTTCAAAATAGTAATTTATTTTCATCTTCATTTTGCATTAATTGATGTAAATTTGGAAATTTGTTCTGGAAATTATTCCATGATTAGAAATTAATAAAAGAGTTTAAAAAATCAAGACTGCTTATCATCATTTATGTATACTTCAGACCTTTATTATATTTTAAATAAATTTTGGAAAAGAGGCATAAAATCATGCCTCAAGCAAGTTTTGTAATTGAGAGAATAATTGTGCTTACGAAGCTATATAGAATGGAGTGGTAATATATTCTACATTCAAGTATTCAAACTAACTCCATTTACTTATATAACACTGGACATGTTTCCGAAACTATTTGCTTCCATCATCAGCTTGACCAACTACTTGAACTGGCTATTGGATCCCAAGATGCTTGTGACTGTCTTTGATGGCTCTAGTTGGAACTTGCTGAGTTCGTCCATGAGTAGGAAATCAAAATTCAACAAGTTTTTCTTATTTTTAAACATAAAAATCTTTTCCCAAATGGGTAGTTCTATTGGTTTGTGAAGTTCTTTTAGCAGCCCAGTCTCTGGCTTAATTTCATGATTATTGGTCCAAAAGTAAGCTGCTACTGCTCATTTATAAACCTGTTTTAAATGAATATTCTGAAAGTGGTTTTCCTCCGAATTTCCTAATTTCTCTTTGTTTTTCCTATGCATCTCTGATCACAATCTGCGCATTTGATTTCATAAATTTCTGATTTCTGTTCTGTTGGTATGGTGTCTTTTATGCTCAACGTAATAAATAACAAAGATATTAAATAAATAACAGCATTAAAGTACTAAGGTATATTATGGTATTGTCCAGTAATACTTTTATAGTATGTATTCATGAATCTAATTATAATTAGGTATTGAAGTAATAAACTAATGAAATTACATAAATTAATCATCCACATATATTATCCAATACGAAAATGGCATATAATTTATTTCTATTCAATTATAGATAAGCTTTTGATTGCAGGAAACAAACGTGTGTGAATAGTGCAGGTTTCTTAAAAGGATGGTGCTTCATTTTACGCAACCCCCCCCCCCAAAAAAATCTGGTTTTTCTGAAATGAAGAAATTTGACTTCATTTACATAGATAGTGTATGTAAGCATATTATGAATTTCTATTTAAATAAAAAACAGTATTTGCAGTCTCATATTTTTTTTTCATACATTATAAACTAATAAACCTAATTCATCAGCATTTGACACAAGTATATCTTGGTGTGTGTAGAAAGCATAATAACAAAACTAATGTTGTTAGAGGTTGCCTAAAGTATTAAAGCATGCCTTTAATCGTCTTTCTGTGTTTTAGAAGGTATTCATCAATATATTAAGAGGAGAATCACAGCTTTAACTTCCCACTGATTGTTTCCTTGTGGTTCTATGAGTATTTATGCTTTTGTGATACACTTTTTATTTCAGCATTCCCTCTACAAATGGGTCAAAGTGGGACAAGCTCTTTAAGAAATTAACCAAAAAAAATATGTGCAAATATTGTTGGTGTGACAGATGATACCATCTTGCTGAAAATAGTCCATTTGGAGTTTCTTGTCATCCAGCTAATTCACAAACTTATAGAAGATTCCGTGCATATTGTAGTATTCACTGTTGTATGAGCCAATAGTATGGCGCCGCAATAGGGCAAATCACACCCCAATTTTTTCATCATGAAGAGGTATCATACACTGCAAGCATTCTCCCTAACCCTAATTCCAGTAATTTGGGAAATTAGGTGTTCATGTTGGTGGAAATGCGTCTCATCTGAAAACCATGTGTAGCCCAGTATTTCCGGATGTGCACTGACAAACTGCTGGAAGCAATATACAATTAGTTCTCTTCTACAGTAGTAACACAATCTATGGAATGCGGCTTTGCTTGCCCCTCCCCCTTATTTTTCTTTACATTTTCTTGACGTGTTGTTGTAGAAACCCCGATCTCTTATGCCCGTTTAGAGGACTTATTTGAATAGGCCTGCAGTCAATATTTCACCTCGTCACCGTAGCTTCTGACAGTTATGAATGTCTTTTGTGCACATTCAGAGGTGTGCCCGTGAATTTCATTTTCTTCACCATATACTGAATTGAGTATTTAATAGATGGTTTCCGAACCCTAAATTCCTTAACAAATCATTCTGACACACCTTTATCGGCGCAGTTTACCAGTACATGTGGACAGTAAACACGCGCCGTTCTGCTGTATATCGGTTTGTACTATGTTGTACTGCACGTACTGTAACAGATGTCTTGATTATCCCTTAGCAACAGCACTTAAATCAGAATCCCACTTCCCCCACCGAGTATACGGCTGAGCTGACACCCCTTTTGATTTCCATTAGATCGGTGTATTATTCTTTAAACCGGGGGTGACGAACACCATATTAATCCTAGTGAAATTAAATGACTAATTTACTCGGCACGACCGCTGCTGCTTTAAACTGGCACGCACCTTCGGGGACGGAAGTTAATGCGCGATTTACCTTCTGGTCCAACTCCCAGCAAACGCTGGTAGTACGGGCCTAATCATTCAGCTTCCCCAGCAGCAAGTGAATAACCCGAACCCACCACTTAGTCTTTGCTTACTCAATAGCCCATGAGTATAGAGGGTCGTTGCCCAACACAGAGGAAGGTATTCGGATACACTTTTGGTAACAAGAAATACCGGAGCAAATGAACAAGTCGGAACCCTTCCTAAGGGGCCATACACAGTACAAAGACATCGCACTGCAGTCGAGGACAGCGAACACACAATCTGCCTTCATACAGGGGCTAGAAATTGGCGCTGCCACTTGGTCCTTTCGCAATCGTGCTTCTCATACATCGGGGCATGTGTTCCGTCAAGTTTCACGTCCTTTGGCTAGAAAGTTGTGAGGGAAAATCCGGGGTTGACAGCGAGTGAACCACCGGAGGGGGAAAAAAAATTCCATTAAGATGATTTACTCTAAGCATATGTGTTTTTTGCTACAAAACGTATGCCATCATAATTGTAACATAACTTAGCTAACTTCTTCAGACAAACTCAGGGAAAAGCACTATCCCCAAGAAATCGCACGGAAATATTTTTACGATATGTTGCTGATCCTGGATTTCATTATGGAATGTCACAAGATTTTGGAGTATAGAACTGTTAATTACGTTATGAAACATATTTTCGAAAAAGCTCATAACTGGATTCATTTCTTCAGTACATTGGATGAAATGAATAATGCAAAATTGACGTGGCAAGTTACTTTAATTTGCCTACTGTTGTAGGTGCATTAGATTACATTCCCTTAGAAATTGAAAAATCATCGGGGACGAATATATTAATCAGGTTACGCCAGTATTAATTTTCAGGCGACATGTGATTTTGAAAAGTTTACAAGCATTAACGCCGAGTGGCCTGCCCCTGTTCATGATTCAAGAATTTAGAGGAGTGCTATAAGAGATACACTCTCTCGATATGACGGCCCTGCTTCTTTATTTGGTGACTTCTGTTATGGTATATCCCCCAGGATGATCACACCATTCAAGCCATCGTGGACGATATTCAACGTCGTTTAATTGCAAACACACTAAAGAAAGGGTAGTAGTAATGGAGTGCTTGGTCAGTTAAAGCAAAGGTTCCCAATCCTTGGTAATTGTGTGTGTCTCACTAGAACGAGTACCAAAACTAATGAGAGCTGTACTGCACAATGTTGCCAAACACCTCAAAGACACAATACGTTCCAGTTTATTTATATTTGAAGAGGTAAGTTGGACGATACGAAAGGAATCGGGTTGTATTAGGATGGCCCCACGTTGGGCGCCAAAATTTGAAGGAATATTTTGGTTGACGATTAAAATTGGGTTAATTAAATGGATGTGAAGTGGCCCCTCACTGATTACCAAAATTTGTCGATATTGAGGTTGGTGACGTAAAAGCTTCTCGTCGATCATCAACTCTTCCTCGGACACTCCGTCCCAGAGGTCTATCACTGTTTTTCGTTGATGGGGCTCAACGGGGATAAGATGATAATTAATGAGGTTCGAAAGATCACCCGATTGGAAATGCAATTTATTAACTTTAGAATCTTTTAATGATTGATGGAGAACCTCATTTCTTAGGCTGCCGATACGAACACAACGATCACGAGCAATACCAATGACACGAACTCAGATCTTAAGTAAAACCGTGTTGAAATCTATGCTGTTCTGGTCGAATGTTTGTCGGCTTTAACTGAAGTTCCGGTGAAGTTATCAACAAATGATGCTTTACCAGCAAGTACTTAAACTACGCCTTGTTGCCTTGAGCTTAGAAAGTGAATAGTGGTAACACTTGCGCTGAGTGTCCGCGTGAACCGCCCGAATTCAAAACTCGAAACTTGAATGCAACTTGACTGCTATTTGACCGAGTGCCAAAAAAGGGGGGGGGGGCGAAGGCTTCTTTATATATGAAATACAAATATAGATTCATTGGCCGCTACCCACGCTAGATTTGGCGAGGTTTTCATAAGATTATTAGCTATTGAATGCCTTCTAAATATTTTCCTAGCATCTTATTCGCAAGATTCGTATATTGGAAATATGAATCGGGCAATTGGCTAGTCTTTAAAGTTAAAGAGACGGCTCCTCTACAGGTCGGTGTCTTCTGCTAGTTATAAGTTACAATTCCGACGAAGCGTTTTGTTCGTATGGCAAGGGAAAGTTCTAGCCTTTTAAGAACCCTTTTGTCCGGTCTTTGGAAGGCTATCCCTTTTCCATCGTTATGATTTTTATGACCTTGTTTTTGAAGGACGGCTGCCTAGGTAAGGTTCATCAGAAAAAACTTTCCATGTACAATTTCTGCGTCTTTCTTACGTAGCAAATAAACTGAAGGAATAATCACACCATTATTTTCATTGATTGCGTTTGATTATGCAGATCTAGAGATATTCATATCACCAATTACATTAATAAAATACACACAAAATAACCATATATCACGCATATTAAATACACAAAGTCGGGGTGGTAGCTATGGGCAGTTATAGGTTATATGCAAACTTCTGCTCCCATCTCAGCAGAATGCGATAAGTTCACAGTACTCAATGAAGTTTTTCAAAAATATCAACGACAGGTTTATATTATTACTTAAACCGGAAGTTCACCTAACCATTGGTGAAATGCTCACCCTTTTAAAAGACGATGCCCATTCAAAGTTTTATGAAAGATAAACCAGGCAAGTATGAAATTCCATTTTTGCATGCTGTCAGATACAAAAGACAGATATATATTGAACACGAAGCTTGTCTAGTGACGAAAGAGGTGCAGAGACACTGTGAAGCGTTTAGCAGTGCCTGTAAAAAATTCCGGTAGGAATATTACACCTGATAAATGTTAAACCTCTGCAGATTTGGCAGAAAAGTTGTACTTAGAATACTATATCACTCAGTAGGAACTCTGCAGAAAAACAGGAATCACATGCCGGGCATATTGAAAGACACAATTAATCGATAGTTCATCCATGTTTATTAAGACCACCGGTTACTTTGATGTCCTATATCACTAAAAGAAAACCGGTTAAAAATCTGTTGGTTATCAACAATGCACCAGATCAAGGCAATGAAGGGAGAGAGAAGAAGAAAACCCACATAATGCAACTAAAGATGGAACTGACATCATTGACCAAATGGTTCGAATGTATTCGTGCAAAAGAGGAACAAATGCCTCTTTCATTATTTTGTACTCTCATAGACATCTGTGGCATTAATGTATTCACCATCTTCACCGTACAACACCCAGCTTGGCAGGCGAAAGCTCTTCCTTCTGTAAGCTGGACTGGAAATTGTGATATCTCAAGTGGAAGAAAGAAATAGAAATCCAAAAGGGCTTACCAATCAGATTGACCAGTCAATGGAATCCATCATCAACGGGAAAATCAAACCGGAGCAAATACGTTAAAATCAGCCAACTTCAATTACGTTTGTGTCAGAGATGCTAAAAGTAATATATATATATATATATATATATATATATATATATATATATATATAATTTAATGAAACCAAAACAATGTTTTCCATTGTAACAGGAAAGTGTGAACAAAAATTCAGAAAGACTCAATAAATGTGTTAGTTGTCTTGAGGAGGAAAATTCGTAGTATTTTCTGTATGTTAGGTAACGAATTTAAATGCGTTTACGTGATTTTTTTCTATTACCTTTATTGTTTACAGTTTTCAATATTTAAACTTAATGTAGTGGAGTTCGAGGGCCCTCCCCCCTTTCGGAGTGTGTGCTACAAAAATATCTTCGGAGTCTTAGGGTTAAGCGTCATAAACCAGTTATGTTGCATAGATCGAAGATCCTCCCTTGCTGTTTCCAATATATCACTTATGATCGTTCACATAAATGGCTCAACTCTACAACGCTAGAAACCAGATTCATACTTAGAGAATGGTTAGAAAATCAGTGAAATGCCACGAATAGACGTTCCAGGACTCACTAAGCCTTGCGTACCTCTATTGTACAAAAAAAAAGAAGAAGAAGAAGAAGAAGAAGAAGAAGAAGAAGAAGAAGAAGAAGAAGAAGAAGAAGAAGAAGAAAGAAAGGAAGAAAGGAAGAAAAATAAATGCTTGAGACATAGTGGAATTATTTTGTTATAAATAGTAAGCTCGCTATATTATTGTTATATTATGTATTGCAGGTTTTCTTTCTTTTTTCATTAAAGTCTAGCTGAAACAATGTATATTCTATTAATAAAAGTTCGGTTTTTGGAAAATTCGCCCTTAGGGGCGAGATGTTTAGATTAAAGAGGACGTATAGCTAAGAAAAGTTTTACATACCATGACAACACTACTTCCGCACTCATGCTGGGGAAAGGAAGAAAAAGAACACATCTCTATCAGTTTCACAATAGCTACAGTGTATTATCATCAGTACAACAGTTTTATACACAACTAAAGTATTATTACTTGGAAAACCTCTTACAGTTATCATTTATCACTTTATTGAGTTTTTTTTTAATTGTGTTTAATGCCCGTTTTTGCTATTGAGGCAAAACAGGCGGTGAACACTGATGATACATGAGATGAAATGATAAATTCGGAAAGGATATTCTTTATTGGTTAATAACCTAAATAACAGGCTAAACTGGGAGGGAATTTTGTAAAATATTTAGAAAATAGGAAAATCCGATGTTTGTGCTATTGTAAAAAATCGCATGTCTTTGTTGATATCGCTCAGTTTTCGTTAGAGAGAATAGAAGGCAGATATAGGAAAATCCCAAGGGGATCCTACAAGATCTGCCGGATTATCGGGAGGCTGTGGAACGTATTCCCTGTTTGATTCAGCTCTGCAATTTGTGGAGCATTGTTTGCCTTAATAGTTCCTTGTTGATATTTGATTTTTTTCCCCCACAGTTGTTATTATTTTTTTAATAATATTGTTTTCTGTGACTGAAATCTGGGCCTTAAGATATTAAATTATTTTAATAACTTTAATGAAGTTGGCTGATTTTGGCGTGTTTGTTCCGGTTTGATTTTTCTCTTGATGATGGATTCCATTGACTGATTGATCTGATTGGTAAGCCCTTTTGGATTTCTATTTCTTTCTTCCACTTGAGGTGTAACAATTTTCAGTCCAGCTTGCAGAAGGATGAACTTTCGCCTGCTATGCTTTGTTTTCATGCCTTGCTGGGTGTTGCTTGGTGAAGATGGTGAATACATTAGTGTCACAGTTGTCTATGAGAGTACAAAACACTGAAAGATGCATCTCTTAGTTCCTCTCTTGCACGTATACATTCGAACCATTTGGTCAATGGTGTCAACTACTACTACTACTACTACTACTACTACTACTACTACTACTACTACTACTACTACTACTACTACTGCTGCTGCTGCTGCTGCTGCTGCTACAACCACTGCCATCACTACTACTATTATCACCATCACCATTACTACTACAACTATAAAACAAGTTATACCTCTTTCTCTTCATTTTCAATTATGCTTTTTTCCTTTCAGTCCAGCTATGCAGTTATCCGAAATAAACGAAGTGGATCGAATTTCGGATGAACAAAATTTTGGGTAATAAATAGATGCATGTTTTCAAAGATATGAAATATTATCAGCAATGAAACAAATGACAAACGTCACTAAAACAATGTACATAATAAAGTTAGAAATGAATAACTAAATTTTCCGAGAGAATTTACAAACATTTTGCAAATCTTTTTACACGAATATTTCTGGCACAATGTCTGGCCATCTATTTCTTAATTGTATAGGAGCTATTTACAACTTGTCCCACATGCTTCAAATGTGCACAGATAAAAAAAAAAAATATTATACATACTTCCTTTTTCTGCACCATTATGATAATACAGCAACATTTAGAAACATCTGAATAGCCATTTCGGTTGATAGAGTTTTCATGTTCCCCATCAGAAAGCCATTTTAAAAATATTTGCATACAGGAAACGTAGCTCTTACAAATGTCTGTTTCAAATGAATTAATCCGATATAAAATAATTTCTATAGTTAGCCTTACTCTGGCAATTTTAGAGAATGATTTTGTCCTTCTAGTTAATTGGTAATGCCCTGTTACTAACGGCAACATCTTAGCGCAAAAAAAAGCAGGAGGTTATACGGCTCACAATATAGTGTCTTCCTCATTGAAGCTCTTTGGATCCCGCCATCTTGTGTTTTCCAGCAAGGTCGGGGAGCGGAACGAAACAGCTGGTGTGTGTTGACGGGTGTGGAGCGTGTTTTGTTTGAGGAAGAGATTTGTTTATACTTAGTGGAACGTGTACGTGCATATTTAAGGTGAGTGACATGTATAATTACATAACTAGAAACCGCAAAAAGGTTAATCTGATATTAATAAATGTTGCTATATGAGTAATTATAGAGATCAAAAGTGTGACAAAGAAGTAGACATGTGCAAGTAAGTCATGTCATAGTTGTTTCTACACTTGCCAGACCGGTAGGCAGAATAGGTAACTGCATTTTGATGTCCGACGTTGCTAAAGAAATTTCTGGAAGACCGGTCGAGAACACAAGTTAGGGAAGGAAAAGTGAAAAAAATGGATTAACATTTCAAATATGTAGTGCAATATTAACATAGCAATAGAAACAAAACATAGTGGTTTCACTCGAATAAAAATTATTATGCCGGAAGTGTTTGGCATAGTTATAGTATGCACAGCAATATTTACATTGGCTATGCATACTTATGACACGAAAGTCTGAGTTGGTTAGTAATAAGCGGCGAAAGTAATAATGCATTTGTGGTTATAATTTATATGCGTGTGTACTAATACTGATCATGGATTTGATGTAACTTTAATTAATTAATTAATTTACTCTTTACGCAGCAAACGTTGTAAACAATACGTGAAGGGTGGTAAGGTGAAGAAAAATAATGTCACTTTAAAATTTTTTTCAAGTAGGTTTTTGCCACGTACTCTGAACTTGAAGTTTCTAGATAACATTAAACTATTTGAAAGTTTAGCATGACATACTTTGTTGAAGCGAATAAAAGTTTTCAATTATCTAAAAGATGCCACTATCTAAAGGAAACAACTTTCAACAAGGAAAATATCTATATTACATTGAGTAAAAGCCCTACCTATTTTAAGTAAATACGATAATCAAGAGTTCCTGAGTAGATTTTTATTTTTATTTATTTATTTATTTTTTTTTAAGTTGCTGTTTACTGGAAAAGATTAATATTGTCCTGGTTCAGTAAACATTTTATAATAAGAATAAAACAATATAAGAGAGATGGTGTGATTAAATTACCATTGGAGTTCCAAAGAGGAAATGAGACTGCCCAAAAGAGAATTACACCTTTATCAATTCACTGCCAATATCCAGCTGAAAACATAAAGATATGGAAGGATGTGAAATACTCATTAAGACGTTTATGTATTGTCTGCAGTTAATTTATGAATACTTTCTGCACTTTATATATTAATTATAGAACACTCAATATAAATTCCACTTTCCATTGGTACTATTTTCCCCCATTTAGTGGTTTAATAACATTTTCTTCCATGCTATTGATTGTTTAAAAGCCCCGACATTCTCTCTTGCCTTCTCCTGTACACAAAACAAAGCATTGTTGCAATTAATTTTATTGATAAATATTGTTTGAAAAGAAAACATTCTCAGTTTGCTGTTATTAACGTTACGTTTTGTAATATGAGTTTCTTTGAAATAAATTAAACGTTTAGCTCCAAACGTAATTTTCATGTCAAATGTATGCAATTCCGCCTAAAAAGTTGTCTAAAACGAGTAACATCACGCTACGATGACATGTTCACACCATTCATCATAATCGTGCGGAGGAGAAAAGTAAACTTAATTTCTGCTTCTCTAGTTATTTTTCCTCACGTACTACCTTAGTCTATTTCCACACATTGCGTTTGTATTCCATACACGTCGGCTTACAGAGTCACCCAGAGATTCCTTTATACTATTTCCCATTTCGGTGTTTCCGAACAGCAACGTCACTTCGGAACTTCATGAGTCCAGGGCAATGGTCCACTCCTCCAGCTCCGCGTTTCCAGATATGGGAAAATCTTCAGCAATGGCAGAAAACCAGTCCGGGGGGGGGGAAGAAAGACACACCAACCTGTAACATTTTTTAATGACATTAATGTACTAATGAGATGAAGGATGAGTTGAAGAGTATAGCTACAACGAAATCGATAAAACGGGAGACACCTAAGGAAAAAGTCGAACATTACGACGCTGTCCAACAACAAATGTCACATGAGGATCAAACACAGCCATAGCAACCAATTGCTTTAGTCAGCTAGATTGTTGGGCAGCCCTTCAAATCAGAAAACTTGTAGCTTTATGTTTTTGGTACTTATTTTTTTATTTCAATGGAGGAACACATTAGCATTAGAAACTGCTCAAGTTATTTGGGAAAGAGACCATAGAACTCTATAATTTAACCAGCAATCTTGCCAATCGTGTTCGACAAAATTACCCTGGAATCGAAAGGACTGCTCTAAAATACGCTGCATTTGCTAAGTTATATTTTTATAAAATTCATTTTAATATTAAGTGATTTTAAAAATGTTTCGAAGGTAGTGCTAAATAAAAGTAGTTTTGATCTTAATAAAATTCGGTTTCAATAACCTTTACTATGCTGGAGAAATAATACACGCAGAAAAACTATACTTGACACAACTATTTTGTAGCAAACTTGTGCGATTTGAAAAAAAAAAAAAAAATCCGAAGCCATAATCTTCATGTTCACAAAATTAACGTGGATTATCGTTATCTGTGGGCTGTAATGTTAATTTTCTAGGCGAAATTAGCTATTCACCTAAATATATATTTTCAAAGTAACACAGGATTTGTGCGGCAAACTTTCTAATCTCTGGATAGTCTTTACGTGCACTAGAGTGAACTATTGGGCTTGCAATTTGTGTTTCTCTTTTAAAACCGTATCATTCTGCAAATCAATAGTCCCACTTGTGTGAAAATGGAAAGCTTTCTTGTACCAGCTGATCTATATAGATAGCCTGTAGAATACCTTCTTGATGAACTCTGGCCATAAGATTGAGCGCAAAGACTAAGTCAATTTAGCTTGCGTACATTAGCGCCTCGTATGCATCTATTACTTTTGTCGATTGCGGTTATCACTAAGAATATCGGTGCTAAAATGGAATTTTCGCTAGTGGCTTTCCAGCATCGTGCAATTAGTTAATTTTTATATCAATAAAATAATAGCTACCTGTGGTTACAGAGAAAAATCAAACGAAACTAATAATAAATAACGGGTAAAAAATAAAACACTAGTCAAATCCTGTGTTAGCAGTTGCGTTAAAAACGCATTTATATTATAGAATGAGTTGGCAATAAGCCACGTTTTTAAGCTTACGGAATGGGCTTCTTGTGTGAGTCTATTAAACATATCCACAGTAATAATATTAAATCACTGTTTACTTTTTGTCAGTCTTACGTGAAATGATTTTTCCTAGTGAAATGACACACTATGAAACTTAAAGATTTGACTTTGTATAAACCAAGCAATTGTATACAAATCGATTAATAACTGATCAGTATTTTCAATTGAAACAAAAGAAGCCGACAATCGATATCATACGAAGAACAAGTCATAATCGTCAACCTATTCCCAAACAAAAGCATTAAATATGGCGATTTATGCTACATTGAAATTAATTAGAATTTGTTTAATGTTGAAATGAATTATACATTAATTTTATTCTTGAATAGCTGAATTTCACTCTCACAAACTATTTGTTTTTGCTGTCAAATATTTTGAAACTCATCAGGCCCTCTTTTAGTTCATTGTTTGGCAAAGTGATTCGAGAAACATTTTATCCTACAGAAAAGTAATTGTTTATGAAGCCTTTGTTGTAACTTGAAAATTTCTAAACGCAACATTTGAAAGAAACGCACGGATTGTTAGCATAAAATTTAAAATCCCGTGATTTTTTAAAAAAAATCTCAACAATTATTGTATTGCTTAAAGAGTGGAATAGGGCACAATGTTCAGTTGTTTACGAATCATCACTTCGGAAATATGATGAAAATGGACTTGAGAATTCCTTAGCACCCAATGAGTAAAGCCCCTCTTAAAGAATGCGCCTTTTATGTACAACTATCAATATATTTTTTTTATTCAAATCATATTTAGTGAGAACTGCAATCGTATTTTTCTACATATGACTGCAGCTTCAATAACCGCCACAGGAAGCCGAGGTCGTTAAGGCGCGAACTCGTGAGTGGGAGGTCTGGGGCTCGAATACCGTCAGGACCGTCCTCCCTGACTGAGGTTTTTTCCAGGTTTTCCTCAGTCCTCATAAATGGTAAATGCTGGGGAAGTACCCTAAACTTAAGTCTGGAACGTTTCCTTCCTTAAAAATCTTTTCCATAATTTATAATTTCATCTCAAATATCATCAGTGTCCACCGCCTGTGGTGCCTCAGTAGTAAAAACGGGAGTTAAACACTATTTAAAAAAAACTGCAAGCTTCACAGACAAGTGCACTAAATGTATGTCATTATTAGAGGTACGCTAAGAGAAAAACCGGATATATCTGTTCGGAATATACATTTTTTCCCCATTTTGTTTGAAAATGTTTTTAAAACATTCTGAAAGTAATACATTATAGAAGGGTAACAATGAAAGGTTATAAACACATTACAGTCGTTATTCTCATTTCAATGTACATGTGCAAGTGCAAGCGAACAAATATGATTGAGAACCGATTGTATATACTCAATGCAAGAACAAATACAGGTACAGTGTGAGATCCGCCGGCAGAGTCTATTTTTATGTATTCGATGTTTATATATTTATGATTTATACTTAACAGAGGATCCGTAAGGGTGAATATTTGTGCCTCCCTATTCCGTATTAATCCTGTTAAAGATAAAATGAAAAACCTCTGTTTCAAAGGAAAATATCAGAAGATTTTCCAAATGTTACAAACTTTTCATATCTAACCATTATTGACATAAGAATAGAATTATAATAATAAACTGCTTTCTTAGGAAATAAATCTCGCATTTACAGATTCTCCTACCCTTACTGTAACATCGTTTACCATATAAGTAATTGACTAACGATTGTTTAATTAGGTAAGCTATTTATATGTAGTTGCAACATAAGATCAGAATTTTCTCACATACTGTGCCTGAATATTTCAGGAGCCACAAAATATTAACTTATATAATGGCAGTTGCTTGTTCATCACTTCTTATGCGTCCTCAGTTAACCTTTTAACCGTCTAAAGGACCTCTCCTAACCTTCGCAATGAACGCAAGTGGAACTTAACTGGTTTCATCATTGATTAAGCAGATATTTTTGCGGACAATTCTTCTACAGTCACAACTGTCAGACTGTCTTGTTATAGCATATGTAAACTCATTTGTTGGTGTCCTTTAATAGTCACATTCTTAGTTTTTAGAATATTTTTATAGGGTTGGTATCTTATTCAACTTTGGATATTTATGTTGAATAATACCAAAGTCTCGAGACAAAGCTGTGATCTGAACAACAAATTTATGTAGTGAGGCCAACTCCTTGTTCTAGTGGTGACGTTTGCAACTACTAATCCGGAGGTCCTGGGTTCGATTCCCGGTTGGATCAAGCTGTCTGGGTGTTTCGTAGGTTTTTCTTGTCCTGTAAAATGGATAGCTTAAGGCGCCGAGGACTTCGCGCTCATTCATAGGTTTAAGGACCGTCCTGGTGTGATAATCGTATTTCTAGAGGCCGGAAGTTATGCAAAATGCCTTTTCTACCTGGGTGAATGAGTCAGATAGAAATGAACATGTTTTCGTACATTTGTGAGCAGTAGAGCCAATTGTTATTTTGGCTTCTGTTGCGTTTTAAGGTTTAAAACTTTTTTTCCCCCTGTTTTAAGGTTTAAAACTTTTTTTCCCCCTGTTTTGGATCGTTAAGGATTTTTTTCTGCTAGCATTTACGCATTTTAAAAAGCACATAAAGAATTTCAACATAGCAAAGTAAAAAAGGTTTTAAAAATGAAATGGCCCGTTCACCACAAACAAAATCTATTGAGAATTTTGTTACACATTTATTTCTTTCCATGTAATATTTCTCCTCAACCCATTCACTTAAGCTCTTCAACTAGCAGAACCTTCATTAGTAAAAGAAACGCACGATTACCTCTGGCATACAATAGCAGGACATTGAGAGGATGAGCTTTCCTGTAGTTTTGAATAGTCCTGGCAAATGACCTTGTATCGATCTGCGCAAGACAATTCTAGGAAATTAGTGAGGGTGGTAACATCTCAGCTGCATATATGTAACAAACAAATGCAAACGAAAAAGATTAGAGAGGTACACCTGTGCAATAAACCGTCCCTACAATGTATGCAATATGAAAGTAAGACAGATACTAACCTGATTCCGCTATAAATACATAAACTGAAAATGAATTCAACCAGAAACCACTGCGCATCTTTTGCTCATTCGCCAGGACTATTCAAAACTATTTTACTTTGTCTTGATCAACAATTCCATGATGCCCTGAAAGGTGAATGTTCTGTTGTAACTGGCATGAGTGCTTCCAAAACAGCTTGTTTTAAATATGCTCCAATTACCTCAGTGAAAGCAGAGTTTTCTTTTTCCATGATGAAAAATGTTCTCTCTAAAATTTCTTTAATATCTGTTTTTATTAATAGTAAGTGATATTACTCTCTTTTAATAAATGTCAATTTTAATTGTATTGCTGCCTATTTTCAATATTTAAGTATCGTTTTGCCTGCCTATTTTAACCAAAATAAATACTATAACTTCCAGGCTCTGCTTATCACCTTCACCAGCATATCCACTGGGATAACGTAGCGGTGCCCTATGTCCATTACAATACCGCCATGTCAAGTGGGAATGGAGACAATGCGCTGACATTTGAACAATAAAAAAGAAAGTATGCGCGGCAAGAAGCGAAGCATAGGAACCTAACGCATAATGTGCATCGTCATTGTCAAAATTACTAGGCGGGTCCATTTCGATTCCTCAGTATGAACAAAAAACCTGCTCTCCTTTTCTTCGGCTGTTTCCTCTCATTTGGAAAAGGTGAATACAACGCCTCGTTTGTTTCATTCATTATCTAGAAAGACATTAACAATCGGCACAGGAGGTTAAAAGCGTAACCCCTCCCCCCCCAAAAAAAAGATGACAGTGAAATAACTCACTTTGAAAATTCCAGGATATACGTAAAAGAAATGTCTACAGCTCTGATTCACTCTTTTCGGGCCAAATCGCTTCCTGCGAGCCGGATTTTTGGCAGCACCTGACCACATCGTGGCTATATTTGCCGCTTCTTCTGTTACCCGAGGTTAGTCAAATTTTTGATTCGAAATGTGATATGGCAAGGAAGGGATGTAGGTGTTTCCCCTAGCACTTACTGCTTTTGCTAACACACGTAATTTGACTTGTTCCCATACGCGTGTGTCGGTCCTGGTTGTGTAGTGATTACCATACTTGCCTCCTAAACCCAAGATCGCGGGTTTGAACCCGGCCAGGACCGATGGATTTTTTCGGGCGTAAACATCCTAAGTATGGCTTCCTTCGGAAGGGAAGTAAAGCCGTGGGTCCCGTGGCGTACATTTACGGCACGATAAAGAACTTCAAGCCTGAAAGAGAGGCCTCTGAGCAAAATTTGTCGGCCGTTTCACGCCCTCAGTTGAATAGGACGCTGATGACCTGATGTGTTAAAGAGCGTCCATAAATAAAATCAACCAAAAAAAAAAAAACATACGCGTGATGGGAGGGCATGTGTCTTCCCATCCAAGTGTCCACCCTGATCCAGAAAATCCTCATAGACTGCCGTGAATCTTGCAAGTAACAGGAGTACTTAATATTTCTAACCTACCGTCCGAAGCGTGGTAGATCAGCGAGGCCTTTCCCCAGTAACTGAAATCTATTACCCACCACCACCTCACACATAGTTCTTAAACACGTTTGAATATTATCTATCATTCTTTAGCCTCGTTTCATAACATTTGACCAGTTTGGTAATTGTGACAATTTGACAAATTTGTTGATGGACTGTGACAATAGATGTTACATATAACTTATAAATACAATGTCACCTATGGCAAATATAAGATTGTAACTTATCACAAGAAAAATTGCTGTTTCATAAAGCTGAAAAATATGTAAAAATAATTTATCAATACATGACCTGTGTTGCTACGACCATAGAAGCACATTGCTATATTTATTTCAGACTCTCTTATTTACCGAGCATTAATATTTATTTTATTTGCGTTGATGTAATTATAATAAATTATATTTCATTATAATGTAAATTAAATCTGACAAAATGCAATATTTTATATAATACTTATTACTGTGCAATTATTATTATTATTATTATTATTATTATTATTATTATTATTATTATTATTATTATTATTAGCACATTATCTGTAATAATATATATTAAAATGATTATATCCAATACATTACCACATATTTTATAATAAATGTAAACAAGTAATACAAACGATAAGTTAATTATGACCTATAATGTTAATCAGCTACCAAAAAATGCCAAATAAGTTGTGGGAGCATTGAAGAAAAAACTACCGCTGCTTTCTATTGTAAATTTTGAAAGAAAAAAAAAACTTTAAAAACTTATGTTCATTTTTGCCTAGACTGTATTGTATGTCATATTAAAGCTAAAATTATCAGATCGTATATTACAATAAATTATGGCTGCCATACTTACGACAGATAAACATCCTGTCGAAATTATTTGACTATTTCAGTTACGTGACCTCATCTTAAAACGGATCAATGAAAGGAAATAACATTTTGAATTTGACCAATCACAGCCAGATATCGCATTGAAATTATCGAAAATAATTATCAAATCCTTTTATTACGCGACGTGCATTTGTCTTGAGATCAGCGTAGCCAACACTATACCTCTATTGTATAATTCCTGAGCATGCATCACCGTGTTTTCAGTAATTGTAAATGTAACTAACTTAATATGTATTCATTCAAGCAAATGTTTTTGTGTATTTAGCCAAACAATCTGAAACCATTTTATAAATGATGTAACAATATCTGCCTAAGCAACCATAAAACTTAATAAGCACACGGCATTAGTAAAACGAATAGTAACGGACTAACAGTCGTTTATTTCATTCTCACGGTTTCTGAATAGGTAGATATTCATATGCATAATATTTTATCAATTGTTAATTGCTAATAATACGTGCGCGAATTTCAAATGTATATTACTTTTATTCTATTGATGAAATAGTACCAAACGCGTATTTGACTCTTCCCTATTGGCATTACTGACAATCGACAATCGTCTACTGCTAGATGCTTAAAAAGGTTAGTTATTCATATTACAAATGTACAATTATTACAATGTTGTAAGCCAAGTTTAGGGGATATATTTAAATTATTATTTTATTCGCGAAATAGTGCTAATAAATATCACTCGAGTGTCTGAGCTTTTCACTCTCTGTCGGCAATTTCGGACCCTCTTGTATATTACTTATGATGATGATATCATTTGTCACTATTGTATGTGACAATATTATGTCATAAAACAAATATGCCAAAATATTTAGGACATATTGTCACTTTTTATGTCACTAACATTTTTGTGAAACAGAATATGACAAATTTGTCCTGATAATTTTTAAATTTGTCATGCTTCATGAAACAGAAACTTGTAAAGTTATTGAATCGTAAAGCTTTGCCTACCACCTGTCGAATTGTCAACTTTTATGAAACAGGGCGCTGGTGGTCTAGTGGTCAGCATACTTGCCTCGTAGACCCAAGATCGTGGGTTCAAAACTCGATCAGGCGATGGATTTTTAAGGTATAAAAATTCGAAGTATGGCTTCCTTCGGAACGGAAGTAAAGCCGTTGGTTCCGTGGTATATTTACGGCACTCAAAAGAACATCAAGCCTGAAAGAAGAAACATCTAACCAAAATTTATCGGCCGTTTCATGCCATGAATTGAATGGGACACCAATGACGCAATATGTTAAACAGCGCCCTTAAAATAAACCTAACCTAACCTCTAAATATTGATAATTGTCTAATTTTTCCTCCAAAAGAAGTTCAATTAGTGCTTTTTGTTTCTAATACAGCTGCATCATTGCGGAAGAAGATGAAGCTACATGAGATATTCTGGGAAAGTTAAAGATATTTCATATAAATTACTGTATTTTTATAAAATAAGGAAATAAGTGTGTTGGATAGCATATTGAATACCTCTTGTACAAGGTTGCGATATTACCAAATTCTATCCCACCTCAACGTTTCACTAAGTACGTTCAGTTCTCATTTTACATATAACCTGTGCTGAAATTTGATTTGGTCTTAGTTTTGTAACAGGATATGGTTGGCATCTTGCATGCGTTCACCCATGCCTGGTAAATCACAATTTCCGTTAGCATGACTTCAAAAGAGTATACAGCAATGCTCTGAATCAGTTAATGGGTGATAGGAGTAGGTTTTTGGCTCGCTATGTTTCCTCGGAAGAATTGGATAGGCGTAGAACTGGCTTCTGCGACTATTAAGGCAATATTACTGCAGGTTTTATATAGTTATGAAATAGGCTTCATCTTAACAACGAGAATTGCTGGCTTCCATTCTATATTTAAAATAAGAAACCTTCTATTTTTTTTTTTTTTTGTTATTAAATGTCGCTAATTTCTAAAACATAAAAATACTCAGTAAATCATCACCGATTTGACTCGATATAGGTACTTGTGCTTAAGCCCTAAACTGAACTGAGGGTAGCTTATTTCTTGGAGCGGGATTGAAATTCACGGCTCTGATTCAATGTGGACACTTGAAGGCACAATGCTTGAAATGTCATAGCAAAAGCTGAACTGCTTCCAAACTAATTTTGCACTGTAATGGTTAATTAAACAGCACTGGTGATTAAAGGATTAAAATAACAAAATTTCTCTTGATTTAATAGA
Organism: Metallyticus violacea; assembly: GCA_030762175.1. Classification (NCBI taxonomy): domain Eukaryota; kingdom Metazoa; phylum Arthropoda; class Insecta; order Mantodea; family Metallyticidae; genus Metallyticus; species Metallyticus violacea. The sequence goes on along the minus strand of CM060838.1, from coordinate 18,410,886 downwards.
TATGGGAGGAAAAAATATTTTAACGGTTAAACACTTCAAACTTCGGAAGACAGTAGAAAACACTTGCTAATATGAATATGAAGCGAGAATAACTATTAATAGATACAATACAAAAGATACAATATTAATATACATTAGAAACAAACAAGTTATTGAGTTGCGTATCTCTCATTCCCAATTGAATTTAACACCGTGGTTGAGTATGTAATGGCGATATGTTTAAATAAGTAATAAACAAATATTAAAGTATACACTAATGTATATAAATATTATGTTATTTTTTTTTTTTTTAAGTTTCATTATCATAAAATTTACACACATTTCTTAGACATTTTATCTCCTCCTTTTCCGAAATAACTCCTTTATATTTGTTTCTGTTCTTAAAATTTAAATTCTTCTACTTTTTGTATCGGCAACTTATCCCATTTTAATAAAAAAAATATACTCATCTCTTTAAAATTAATCGATTGGCGTTCCAAGATACAAGTAAAATATTATTAATTCACGACATATTGAACATTTTTCTTAATCGCACTTTAGCACATCATTCCGAATTTGAATACATCCCTTCTCTCCCTACTTTACTACAAATTTCAATATAGTTTTCTCTCCCCCAGCCATTTGTTAGTGTTTTATATACTTTTATTTTATTTTTATTAAGATGATTTTTTTTTTAATATCCTCCACTCTAGTTTTAATCTGAATCCAAAATTCTATCCGCATTTTGTCTCTCTCCGCGCATAATATTCCTCCCAAGTCTATTTTATTTATCCAGGCTTCATTTCTTCTACTTTTGTCATGGGTTATCAAATGATAATATTCTCATTATGGATACTCCAACTTCTATACCAGAATTTCAGAGCTCATAGTTATTTTGTTTTTATGTCCTATGCTTCTTAGCTCCATTAAGGCAAATTCGTTGGGAAAGATGTGGATAAACAAAAAATAAATCTGCAAAATTATCTATTTACATCTACTCATTTTATCTGATCCCCAAATTTCACTTCCGCATAACGCTCTCTACAATTGAACCATACACTCATTCTAACGATTTTATTTTTATATTGATTTTTATTTAAACAAGTCCTTATTACACTAATACAGTCATTTTTCCATCTGCCACTGCCTTCAATCTCTCATAACTTCAGCTTCCATTACTAAAAATATCTAATGCAAAGATAATCAATTTTCCTAACCACTTCAATTTTTACTCCTTCTAACTACCATGTCTTTTCTTTTTTTAATGTATAACTTTTTATGAATACCATAATCTTATACTTTATCATTATCGTTTTTATCATTAGACCGACAAACTGATTGATTGATTTGATTTATTTACGGACGCTCTTTGACATCTCAGGTCATCAGCGTCCCATTCAATTAAGGGCGTGAAACGGCCGGCAAATTTTGCTCAGAGGCCTCTTTTTTCAGGCTTGAGGTTCTTTATCGTGCCGCAAATGTACGACACGGGACCCACGGCTTTACTTCCCTTCCGAAGGAAGCCATACTTAGGATTTTTACGCCCGAAAATATCCATCGATCCTGGCCGGGATCGAACCCACGATCTTGAGTTTAGAAGGCAAGTGTAATTACCACTACACCACCAGGACCGACACCGACAAACTATTAAGAAATAACAGCAAATACAGCAATTTAAGCAAAATTGAATAATCGGTGATTACATTTCAAGTTTAGTTTTCAAATGTAGACTTGACACCAAATTTTTAGTAGGTCGCCTGTAACGTACCGTAAAAGTTTTATTTACAAATATTAAATCTGTTCCCTCTCCTTGTTTTACTAGCTCAGATGATGAGATAGGAGGAAATCAAATTAATGATATCTTTCGCTATTATCTTTCCATTATAAAGATTAACGTCGGCATGCCTTTGATACTTAGGCTGTAACGTGTTTTTGTCCTCGCTATATCAATGGGTGCTTATTGTAATTAGTGAGGTTTGTGGGATTATACAATGTTGTTTTCATGAAGATTCCATGAATTGTAGACTAAATTGTCATATCTACAGAGTCCATAAACAGAATTATTCTAAATAACTAGCACGAGATAAATAAGTTAAATAAGGTAAAGCCTCCACTTTAACGACCTTAATCCTCAGAATGGCACTTTGATAAAAGCTGGAGAGCTGGCCGGACTGAGAGATAAGGGAGAGACAGTCTCTATTCAGTTTTGTGTTAAAGCGGCAGTTTTTACAAAGTATGCTATAAACACAAGTTAATTGTTCTCCATTTTTTTGCGAGACTGACGCAGCTTTTTGTGTCATGTGCCCTCCCCTAAAAGGCGAATCAATAACCAAGTGTTTATTTGTGATTAAGTAAAGGGTAATTAATGAACAGCAGATGGTAATGATCCGACACTCGTTTTGCGGCCGAGGAAAACCACAACCGGCTAATATCCCAACGTTTTAGCGCTTCAGGTCTTACCTCACCATATATTAGGGGTATAAATAGCTCAAAACCATAACGTAGCCAGCTTTTAGTGATTTGTATTCTGTATGCATATAATCAAGTTATGAACTCCACCATGTAACAAATCAGTTTATAACATAATGAGATAAAATAGCGCTTAACTTAAAGCTAGAAAAAATATCCACTGCAGTGACTTAAATGCTAAAATGTGTCATTTTTTATAAAATTAATTTTAAAGTTAACTTTATTATTTCATTAATGTAACCAACGATAAGCTTCAAATGTATGCAGATCTGAGATACTACAGACTGGATTAGTGTGTTGTTTCCTTTTTAGTTTTTTGCATACTGGATCTGGAGGATGACGATTGGGTGTACATTGAATCAGAGGGTTTGCGTGATTGGTGAATGTTTTTATTTTTTTAATTGGTTCATAGCTCATGCGGAGAAATGTGGTTACCTCCGGAAGATGTAAAGCATCCTGTGGAGTTGTATTTCGCTCGTACCAAAGTGATTCTGTTGTCAGGTGAAGGTATCTGTTCTGAACTGTCTAAATTATTTTAAAAGTGTAAGATGCATGGCCCCATATGGAACCCTGCCATATTGGTCGATTAAGAGACTTTGTATTTTAAGGTAAGAGTGATTTGACTTCAAGAATATGTTTCAATTCATGAATTCTTTGTTCACATTTGGTAAAAACAGATTATATATGAGAATGCTGTCACGGAGTTTAATATCCAGTATTAGACCAAGATATTTGAACGTTCCCTATAAAATAGTTGCTAATCAGCAGACCGGGTCTAAGAGCCAGGGGTGGCTGAGGTCGTTAAGGCGCGGACTCGAGAGCGGGAGGTCTTAAGGTTCGAACCCTGCCTAGACCGTCCTCCCTGACAGGTTTTTTCCAGGTTTTCCTCAGCCCTCATAAATGGCAAATGTCGGGGAAACATTTCCTTTCTTAAAATATCCTTTCCCAATATATCATTTCATCTCATGTATCCTCAGTGTTCACCACCTGTGGTCCCTCAGTAGTCAAAACGGACGTTAAACACTATTAAAAAAAAACAGACCGGGTCTATTCAGCATCTTCCCCTCCAGACAACCATCGTCATGGTACACTAACGTAGTGCATAATTGGTATGGATAGCTAAAAGCTAAAGCAAACAACTGAAGGAATCAAACCTTATAACCAGAACCCAGAAGCTCAGACGTTTATTTTGGTTAAAGTAGGCAGGCAAAAAGGCATTTAAAATACTGTAAACTGCAGTGATATAATTAAAATAGACATTTATTAAATGTGAAAACAGAGAGTAATATCACTCATATACTTTTTATCTCATAATTATAGTACTTTTCTTGGTTACAAGCAACAACAAGATATCATAGAAAAAGAATTTTCTACTTCCACTGAAGTGATTGGAGCTTATTTAAAACAAGCTATTTCGGAAGGACTTATACTAGTTACAATAGAATATTCACCTTTCAGGACATCACAAATGCTCTTTTTAAGTTTTTCTAGGTCCACATTAGCAATTAGAACACGTTTACACTTCTCACTAATACTTTTCCCTTTCTCTCCTTATACTTGCAGCAGTTGATGTACTGCATCGTCAAAGATCCGCATAGATGAAACCAGCGTTTCAACATTTTCCTCCAATTTTAAGATTTTTTTCTACATAACCTTGTAATTTATACTCACCGATGAACTTAATTTCGGCATGATAAATAATTAAGCACGAACACTCGAGTTCCTTTAACAAGTTTCTACAGCAGACTAACAGCTCAGTTCTATATTTCACCTGTTAGAGATAATTGGTTTTTTTCCCCTTTTTCTGTTCCTTATCTCTTCGAAATTAGGGGGAAAATATCCATTGTACATTTTCATAAGAATAGAGGTGTGAAAGGTAATGAGATCTGACTTATTGTCTGCGCGCCAGTAGCGGGTAAGCGTGAAACCGATACGCAATGTTTGCTGATCTCAGCTAGTACAGCTTCCCGGAAAAGTTGGTCAAGACAAAGTAAGCAGTTTTGAATAGTCCTGGCGAATGAACAAAAGATGTGCAGTGGTTTCTGGTCGAGTTCATTTCCTATTTATGCGTTTATAGGGGAATCAGGTATACACATTGTAGGGACGGTTTATATTTCTCTTGCAGTTGTTTGGTTACATGTATGCAGCTGAGAAGCTACCCCCACCACAGTTTCCAAGAACTGTCTTGCGCAGATCGATACAAGGCCATTCGCCAGGACTATTCAAAACTACAGGAAAGCTCATCCTCTCTATTTCCTGGTATTTGTATGCCCAAAGTATTCATGCGTTTCTTTAAAGAAGTTCTGCAAGTTAAAGAGCTTACGTGAATGGGTTGAGTAGAAAGATTACTTGAAAAGAAATAAATGTATAAAAAGATTCTCAATGGATATTTTTGCTAGGTGAACATGCCATTTAATTTTTATAACTTTTTTCACTTCAATATATTGAAATTCTTTGTGTGTTTTCTAAAATGAATAAATCGCAGGAAAATCCATATAAAAATTATTAACCTTAAAATAGGTAACAGAAGCCAAAATAGGCAAGGGGGAAGGGGGGCAAATAAAAACTTATCCTACTGCCCCAAATGTACGGAAACTGTAATTGAGATTGTGATACAAAATAAACTGGTGTTCTTACTTTAACAGGCTTTAAACTGGCATGGAACATCACTAGAGTTGCGAAAGTTGGTATTTTAGATTGCGAACTGAATAAGTAAAAATCCTGTTTCCAAAGATATACGACTTAATTTTTTTTTTAAAAAACGGAATCTCATGTATTCTTTGATGTTATTAGATTATTCTTGCAAAATTTGAAGTTGAAATTTTAATGGGTTCTTATATTTGTAATACATTTGTTGTTAGCATAAAGAACGTTAAAAGTGCATTGTATTGTAGTTAAATATAAAAAAAAAATATTCAGAATTATTTCTAGTTTGATAACATTTACAAATAAAATTATTTTTGCAGTTTCCCCCCCCCCCGTTTTACCAGCCCCTCAACAACATATGTTCCTCTTTTAATTTATGTTCCCTATAGTTAGAGTTAAATACCAAAATGTTGGTCTAATAAATTTTGAGGTAACACAAATAAACCATATCAGTTTTCCTCCTACTTTTCACAATTATCAATTCATTCGGTGACTTTCAAAAAGCATTCAGGAGTTTTATTTGCAATATCATGGCATTGTTGATTTCATCGACTTTCCCTTAAGTTCTTCCTTCAGTTTAGAGAATGACTTGTAGTTACTGAATGCTAAACCTGGACTGTACATAGAATGGTGTCCCATCTCCTGAAACCATATCCCTTCACTGCAGTTCTTGTATGGGCTGGAGTATTTTATAAAACACCCGAACCCAGCTTTCTTTGCCCTTTTAACTGAATCGCGCAGTTGTGCAGGAGTGAACTCTGCATTAAAGGTATGCTCCTTTCCTTAAAGTAATAGCGGCAACTTTTCGGTGTACTGCGTGACCTTGAACTTTTCTCAGCGGGGCTTGGCCTGGTTTGTGTCACTCCGTCGGTGCCTTCATGGAAAGAGCACTATAATAAAGAATTGCAATGCATCTTTCTGCCCTTGACAAAAGTATAATAGCTGCGCGAACAGGTTACAAGATCTCCTGATCTACAAAAGGAAATCGGAATACCCACCTTAAACTGATCTTTAAGTAAATCTTCTTCTTCTTCAGCCATCAGTTCCAAAGATCTTGGATGTTCTCACTTTCTAGGTGAAACTATTTAGCCTAATTCTTCATGGTTGAGTATGTAGGGGAACTTCTGCATAAATGCCACCCATTCAGTGTTTGACAGCACTTGGTGAAAGTCTTTTGGTGAAGAACTTTTATCATCGCCCGATACTCTGTCCTTAACATCACAGCATTAGCGTGCCACGTGATCAAGCGGGTGGCTCTAGCTAAATGGCGCCTATAGGGAGTAAAAACTAGTACCCTAAATTCCCAATTTGCGCCAATTTAAAAGCGCCATGGGTAAAATTAGCCATTTATATCAGGAGGTTAGCGTACCAATTTCAACTCTTTACATGCAATTCGAAGTTCTCCAGTAAGATAACCAGATGTTGCGTTTAAAGGACGAGTGAGATGAATTATACAAAGGCTGCTATTTAATATTCGAGATTTTTAGAAACGATTTTTTTAAATCTTCCTTTTCATTATAAGTGCGGCCTAAGCCAACAAGAGTGCCTGGAAAAATTACAGAGAGCTTTTCCATACTCTTTGTTTCTTCACATTCGTGCTAAAGTTGTTTGCAGAGTTAGGCAAAGAGCACACGGGGAGTCCAGCAACAATGGTCACAGATGAAAAATTGCTTGCGTAGAAGTTATAGTTAAGAACAATCCGCGAGTGCAGATAGAGAAGTCTAAACATTCATTTGCCGCAGGTGTCAGAAATCCTGCACAAATAACTTCGTGTGAGAAAGCTGTGTCTTTGGTGCTCTACAACCTCACAGAAGAACAAAAGGCAGCAAGAGTGGAATGGTGTCCGGAAATGGTTCATCGCTTCGTCCCGATATCTTTACCATTGACAAAAACATAGTCGGCGATTTGGGTCTTCCCAAATGACAACTGCCCAGTGATGTGAAGGTTAGGCAGGAAGATGGCTGTCAGTTTCTTCTTAGCTGGTAGCCATTTTGCAATCACTCCACTCCAGAAACAAAATGACAAGTTTAAATAATACACAATTTGCCTTCCCAAGGTCTTCAGAATATTAACAAAAAGAAAACCGAAATCTGAGATGCGAGGTTTGCTGCTCCAGTACATCAATGCTTGTGCCCACATCGCTTTGAAATTTCTGCAAGAATCGGGAGTGACATTGGTGAACAACCAACCATACAGTCCGGATCTGGCCCTCTTTGCAACTATCGAGGAAAAACTGAGCGCCGATCTGAAAGTATGGCATGAGTTCACCCAGGATTGGTTCCGAAGAAAAGTACTACGAAGAGTTGGTGAGTTTGGGGGCCTTTTACTTTGTACCGTGCGATCAGTTATCCACAAACCAATTTAAGAGGCTCATTACATACCTTATTATCAAATGAGGTGTTGAAATTGCCCGTCTTCATTTTTTGGCACCCAAATTATTCATCACTCGCTCTAGTTCATTTTGAGAAATTCGACAATTTCTTGATTATTATTATCTTGAGTTCTTCTATAGTGTGCTGGTTTGTACGTTTTTTCCCCCCCCCCTTTACCTCAGGGATAAAACAGCAGGATGTTAAATCAGGGGGCCACGGGGGCCACAAATCCTTACTTATAACTCTGTCTTGTGGTAACACGCTGTGAACTGCTCTCATGGAATTATTCGCAACGTGAGCAGAGGTAAAGTCCTGTTGAAAAAACGCATGATGGTTAGTATGGTATTCACACAAGTAATATTTATTGGTTTTAAGTAAACTTATAACTTTATTTAATTTAGTTTTTTTAGTAGTGAATCTTTTAATTTTTATTTAATTTATATTTTTGTTTTGTTTATATAATTATATATTTAATGTGTAAAATTATTATGTATTGTTGGAAAAAGAAAATTTAATAAATGATAACATTTGGAAATGCACTTCCCGTTGTAGGTAACTAGGTGCCGGGGTGGAGTATTGTAGATTTTATTTTATATTTACTTTATATTCACATAAGTAATATAATCAACTGTAAGCGCAACAAAATTGGTCTTATGATTCTTTTACCACTGAGTTTACGAATCGCACATAAAGACACGCTGTGCCGTTGTAAATATACGATATAATAGAATGTATGTATACTGTAGAATTAAGAAATGAACAAAACAATCCCTTCCTGGTAATAATTGCGCTAATACCGTGACAGTCAGCAAGGTCAACAAGTAAGCAAGCAGGTTTTCTACCCCCTCCAATGAGCGAGTCCCCGTGCTCGCTAATAGGAAAAGCCCGCGCCCTGGGGGGAAAGCATCACTGTCGCACTGTATGATCCCGAAAATTAAATAGCTACCCCTATATCAGGACTATCAGATTTCTCAGGTTAGGATAAGGGACACACAATGTTTTACTCTTCACCATATAAACATCCAAACCATATAAAGAGCAAAAAAGCATTTTTATTTGTTTATTTAAGGACGCTCTTTAACATCACAGGTCATCAGCGTCCCATTTAATTCAGGGCGTGAAACGGCCACAAATTTTGCTCAGAGGCCTCTTCTTTCAGGCTTCAGGAAGAAATCATTGATAAAGCTAATTAAGAAACTATAATTTATGCATTGGATTTTCCAAAACAGAGTTTTTAATGACATTCAAAACATTAAAGACAAACTTCTTAGAATCATATAATTTTGTTATTCGTATTTCTCATGGGTTCTTGTTTAATTTAACATCATTGATAACTCTTTAGCAGACATGGTAGAAAAATTTACAGAAATAAACAACTTTGCCTTTACTAAATCAGGTAACGTTAATTTATGTATAAATCTATTTGAAATTAACGTAAAAAATAGTTTTTCCAAAATTACTTTGTAGCTGGTAGGCTTAAACAAAAGTGTGATAATAGCACACTGTTGTTCATTAATCACCACTCATTTGTGCTAACCTCTTTGATGTCATCAATGCTTAAGCGTTTAATCAACGTTTCAAAACACCGAGTTCGTCAAAGTTAATCATCTTAGTTGCATCTTTCTCCGACAGTCGTAGTTCTGGAAACACACAATATTTTGCTTTTTTGATATTGTCTTTTTCCTTTTCTGTTTTTCCTTTGCCATCTCAAATTATGAAGTCATAATAAGAAAGTCATTTTGACTATAAAGGATACTAGAAAGTTGAAATAACCATTAAATGCTTTGGAGCAGTTGCAAGGAGATATTGTAGTTGTAGCAGAAGTAATTAAAATGAATCAACATTTTTGTAATCTCTCCGATGCACATTGCGAATATGTAAATACCACGGATATAAATTAATTCGTATTTCCATTGCTAAATGTGTGCATTCACTAATTGAATTTCAAGGTTATTCGTGTTGTGATGTCTCGCTTGTTAATTAGTATAAATCTTTCTTGTTAAGTTTAAGTACTTGAAGCATATAAATAAAAACAAATTTATCAACCCAAATTCTAATAGAATTTGAAATGAAATGGAAACTTATACAAAAAATACGAAAAATATACGAAGGGAGATTTTTTTTAATGTAAAATTGTCCTTTACGATGCTCTTTGTCTAGAAACTCTTAATTTATATTGTAGTTATTACAATTTGCAAAGTGTCCCGCGTTTTGATTTATACACTCTAGGAATTTTGGCAAATTTTTGCTTGCTATTTAAAGTGTATTAGTAGTAATTTAGCAGATAGAAATGTTATCAAAAACACCATTATTGTCAGTAAGACAATTGTGGATATTTCTGAGCGCTAGGACTGGGCACGCAAGGAAATGCTTCCTGTGATAAGACACTAGCTCGCTCTGGCAGGAATTGCGTTGTTTGCGCACCAAGTTGACCTTGAAATAACGTGAGTCACAAACTCTGTAAACAACGTCCGCCAAAAAAAGAGGGGGGGGGGGGGAACCAGACAAGCTGACTGGTGGGAGCCAGTGAGAGCCAATATAACGCCCGATTGTGCAGGCCTTGATGTTAATATTTCATACTTCTTGGGTAGAACTTTTCGTTATTTGTACCGGCATGAACCGCAAATACAAAAACTTGAAATACTCGCATTACTTGCTGGGTTATTCTGCGCTGCTTCGGCGTATTGTATCTTACAAAATAAAGTTTTAGAAGAATTCGTTATAATTACCTACGTTATCTACGTTTGTTAAACCAAAGCAATTCAGAATATTCAAACATCTGGAGATCCTCACTTAGGGTCCAGAGTGAGACTATCTAATCTCTAAACTCAGAAGTGAAGTTAAAGTTGACAACATACGGGGGGTTGACAATAGGTACTAGGTACAAACTATCTCCCAGAGCTTCAGGAAACACCCGTAATTTCTTATATCACAAAATATCATTGCAGTACATCATAAATATGAATTCTGTCATGTTGTGATTGCGAATAGAGGAGGTCACGCAAAATATGAGAGTACGAAAGTGTAGCATAAAATGTAATTATTCTAAAAATACAGTATTTACAATTCATCTAAAGCTGATAGTTTATTTAAAAATATGTTATGTTGCTGTTGTTGATAAACAGTGTATAATTTGTCATTAGTAATGTTAATTCAGTCCAATAAAACACAAGTTAATTACATGTACTATTGTGTCGATCTTAAGTTTTTAGTCCCTTTCATGAATTTGTATTTTTACATTGGAAAATAATTTGACCTTTATATATTGAAGTTTAAATCCAATAACTAAAAATTAAGAAAATATATTCTGTTAAATACCACAATTTTGGGATTGCTATATGAACTTCACGCTCCAAGATTTTAATACAGAAATATAATATTGCATAACACAATACCTAAGAAACTCTTTTTTCAAAAACAGAACCAGAAATATTTTTGTTTATTTGTTGGAGGAAATAAGTTTAATTAAACGTTAAAAAAAAAAAATCTGCTGGTTGGTGTTGGATGTACAGCTTGCAGAAGTAACTTGAGCTCTGTTTCTTGTAACGATTCTGTAATTAAATAACTTGAATTCGCCCGTAGATGCCCTGACAAAATTTAACCTTGGAAGAATATTTAGGGAAAAAAGAGGGGAATATGGCCACAAAAGGGTAGCTTTGCAATTCGAAGCAATAACGGTTTACAGATGTAATATTTTATTGAAAAACAATAATATATAATCCACTGTGAAATGAATTTCAACTTTAAAATTGTGTCAGACGTAAAGGAGCAATATATCATTTAAATAAATATGAAACCTAGAAACACTATTACAAATATACACAATAATTGATCAAATGATTAATTCGCGCACAAGCATCTCCCATTTAGGCAAGGAATAAAGAACTTTTAATGCGAGCTGTAAATTACAACGAATTTAATTCTAATTGCCTTTAAAACGCAGTTTCCTCATAATTTAACAAGCTACTAAAAGAAACCTTAAGCCAGCATACCCAAAGTGAAATGAATAAAGTTACAACAAAATGTATTAAAATCTCATTTTACTTGGTTCACTCTGTGTTGCTGGGCCTAATAAATTGAAATTAAGACCCGAAAGCACCTACTTAGCCTGCCAACCCAATATTCAGAACAAGGGACAGTCAGGATTATTACATCAACGACATCCAGAATACTCGATGGGCTTAACAGCAAGCCCTCTGACACGGCAAGGTAGAAAAAGGGGGGAGGCATTAGGGAACAAAGGAATTGCGTGCAAAAACGGCACAACTTAATCTTCTGGAATAACAAAACACACTGAATGTAAAAATCAACTCGCAAAAAGGCCCAGATTAGGTCTTAGCTTCATTTTAGTCAAAAGCTCTTTTAAATTGTACATTTAAGCAATTACTAGATATATGGTGTAACAAAAATTGTGGGTTGAGTTCCTCACACCAAAACAAGAAAAAAGTCCTATAAACGTATGTTCGGAAATACCTGGTTTGTGAGAAAATAGCATTCAAAGTGTTTCGAGATATCATCCAACAGCTTTAAGTTTCTTACAATACTAATAAACCTTTTCAGACAATTGAATGATGTTATCGATACTGATGTACATTGTGAAATGATGCCTTGGAATTTTGTTTATCATTGTATACATTTATGATAGTGTCTTATGTTTCACTTGTGCTGCGTTTATTTAACATCTGAGCCTCTAACCATTACACTAATATGATTTTTATGTACAATCAAGCAAATGATCAGGTATTTCTGGATATATGTTTATAATACTTTTTTTTCTTCTTGTTTTGGTTTGATAAACTCGCCCCTAAAGTTTGTCCCAGTATTTTTATTATATTTTGTATTCAGGAGAAAAAAATACAAAATGGCAGTTTAATTATAGCAGATGCGCGCTCATTACTGGCCTTTTGTTTAAAAGACAGCAATTTTGTATTTTTTCCGAAATATGAGAGTTTGATAAAAAAAAAAAAAGAAGTATTCAATATACGGAAAATTTATATTTCAAAAATACTCTAATCTGCTTAATAAATATTCTTCCGCCCCCTCTGAAGCAACGTATACATGTAGCTATATAATCATTTATTACATTTTTAGTTTTACAAACTATGTTAGGTCAGTTAATAGATACAACATAGGGGGTGTTAAAATTCAGAACGCTGCTAAAACCGACACGAGTGGCCGATGTCATTAAAAAGTTTGTTAGGAGAATGGCAGGACCGTCCTCCCTGATTGAGCTTTTTTCTCCAGGCTTTCCTCAGTCTTCATAAATGGCAAATGCCAAGGAGGTAGCCTAAATGTAGGCATGGTACGCTTCCTTCCTAAAAATTATTTCTAAATGTATCATTTAATCTCGTGTATCAATCACTAGGGTGATGCCTCAGCAGAAAAACGGGCGTCAAGCACTTCTAAAAACTGGTTCACCTAGTCCAATGGTAATCAATTTAGTATACTGATGACTAGGATTAAAATGGGGGTAAAACTTTAAGAGTTCGTAAAACAGCACCAAATACTTAATTAAAAATAAAATGGTCGGTCAATTGAAAGTTCTTCACGTAATCAATGTAGGTTTTTCATATTGACATTACTTGTACCATGCAGTAGATGGCACGAGCGTCCAGGTCACGTGACTAACATGATCGGAAAGCGAGAAGGCAGGTAAATAACTTGGTGTGCGTTCAGTTGTTCCCCACGATATTTGCAAGGAGCAGAAGGAATATCCAATGGCAATGATATTGGAGTTTTTTTCATCCGTTTACAGAACAAAGGCAATAAATTCTATTTCATCGTTTGGAATCTGAATCAAAGACAAGCTGCTTTACTTCCTTTGAAGACAAAGGCCATGCAGAATAATGCGGGTAAAAAATTTCGTCTCCTTATCGACTTGCACGAGAATTAGGAGATCGTTACAGCCTTACTCTAGACAGAAACAATAAGACAAACGTAGCATGCGATCAAGGCAGCCCGCCTTCCACAATTTGTAAACATAGCAATCATATTATGGGATATAAATCTGCGCAGGGGTTGACAATTTGTTACAAGATCTGAATAAGAGCAATTCTACTATGAAGCATGCAATCAAACTAACTATAGTAACTGAGTTACTAGCCATGTGTATTGGAAAGAATCCACCAATCACTGGAACATTTTTTACTACGTTTCGAGTTATTTACGGTGTCAACCACTATCCCAAGTCCCTAAAGTAAACACTTCGTTCAGGTCTGAGAGGTGATATTTCACTAATTGAGTGTAATAAAAATAAATAAAAATCCTCACCCAAATAATATGCACAAATGAGTACCTGTTTTCTGTGGATAAACCCAAATTCTATCAGCATGAAGTAAATTATATCATCAGGCATCCTAAGAAGACATAAGTTCAGGACAGATTGGAAATTACAAGTAATAGTGATTAATATGCACAAAAAGGAACCAGTGTTTTGAAAAATCGTGAATAATAAATGTTTACTCCTCGCTCTCCCCCCTTTTTTCTCTCACTCTCTCTCTCTAATTTGGAAGAGAGAAATAGTCACAATGGTGTCGGAAGCTATGAAGTGGGAATCACTCTACTTTCCATTCAAGATAATAGTTAAATTATTATCTTCATCTTCAAACAACTGCAGATTTTCTCACACTTAGTTGGCTATTTGTCGCTCCGGCAATATTGCTTTACAGCAATTAGGTCTACAGTGAAAGGGTTTTGAGAGTAGCTACAACAACTAACGCAGGCGAATAGATTGCCTCGTAGCACTAGACATTATATTTGATAACGCCGTGAATCCTGGACCAATTATTGAACATTAAATGTCCTTGAAGACTATACAAGGAAATGAAGGACTTTTGACAAACTAACACGTTTCTCTTAATTGCGGAAACTCATATATGCCCGAAACTATATCAAAAGGTTGTCTACAAGGCTCGGTTTATGGCCCAGTTCTCTGTAAACTACTCAGCAATGATCTCCGCTAAAAGACAACCCTCATTGGCGCCGAAACCTGGGGGCTTAGGTCCTTTGAACATCCATAGAAAATGTGTGAGAGGGCTGAAACCTCCCAACTATTCAATTTCTCTTTTTAGGTGTTTAGTTTTAAATTTTATATTATTTGAATATATAATTACAATTGTTTCTCAGTATATTATTGTAATGTGTTTTTATTTATTTATTTTTTCCCCTCTCACCCTTAACTCTCTTACTTCCGAGTCGCAACTTATAGTTCATTGCTGAAGGCAGCGTTTTTTAAACATCATTCAAGCGATAATGCACCATGATGTTGCGCTAAACATTAATATTGTCTGACAATTGGTACCAGTATCGCAATATGCAGCATTACCATGCTTCTTTTCTAACCGAGTAGTCGTAATATACAAGTGCATTTTTTACAGCACCAAATTGAAAAAACATTAGCAAAATTCTTATGGAACTTTTTTTTTAACGGCCGACAGCTTTTGCTCAGAGGCCTCTCTTTCAGATTTGAGGTTCTTTTTCGTGCCGTAAATGTACGACACGGGACCCACGACTTTACTTCCCTTCCGAAGGAAGTCATACTTAGGGTTTTTACGCCCGAAAAAAATCATCGATCCTGGCCGGGTTTGAACCCGCGACCTTGGGTTTGGAAGGCAAATATGGTTACCACTACACCACCAGGAACGAATTCTTTTGGAACGCAATATAGCTTCGTGCATAAAATACAGAGGATGCCAAAAAACGTATACACACTTCAAGCAAAGAAAAAACTGTGTTAACATAACAAAACTGAATTCACACTAATCATCTTATACTTTTACAGTTACAATAGTTGCTCAAAATGCCCACCATCGGTCGATACACTTCTGAGTACGTTGAACTACTGATTGACCAACGTTTGCGAAAGTGTCCTCAGCAGCACATGGAGTTTCAATTTCTCCCCGAAGTTCTGCTAGTGTAGCTGGTTTTCCAAGATAAGCTTCGACAATGTAAATCAGCCCCTTTTAATTGGTCATTGTCTCAAGCAGTTCGTCGCGAAGAAGTAATTTTAGCACATTTGCGGAATGGGCATTGCCATTTTAGTCATCGTCACCTTTTCAAAGGTGAACCAGCTCCAGCATGTCCTATTTGTGACCATCCCTATACAGTGCGTCACATTTTAATTTAATGCCCTCATCTAGCGGATTTTAGACTGTCCCTGGGTTTGCACTCCTTTATTGAGGAAGTACTTGCAGATGATATGGTTGCTGTTGGCGGTTTTTGGAGCAATTTATTCATTTTATTTACGACGGCATTTTTAGACTATTTTAAAACTACTGTGTTTCAGCTTTTGCTGGTGCGGTTTAATACCAGTCTTTTGTTTATTTTACCCTTGTTATTTGTAATAGGGTTTTTACTTTTATTGCCCATTTTGCTAATGTTGCTTGTTTTCTGCACTGATTTTAATGTAGATAGATTATTTATTTTACTCTTGGCGCGATTTTCATTGTGTTTGGGCGTTAATCATCTTAGCTGTTTTGCGCCCCTAAACAATAATCATCACCTATAAATATCTGTATTATTGAACTGCGTTCTTTTTCTCCTTCATTCATAATAAGCGCATATCGGCAAGTGCAAGAACGTGTATGTTCTACATCATAAAACGATGATTATATACTCTAAGAATGAAAATCAGGAGCATACAGTATGCTATTTTTCCTAGTAGATTTGGCAACCCTAATGTACCGGTACGTTCTGCCTGTTGCATACACATCAGGCGACCTGATCAAATTGATCGCACACAAAGTTTTCTAGAGACTGAATAGGGGTATGTAAGGTGAATCGAACATTGGTGTTCGAGTAAAGCTCTTCAATATGCGTCATCGACCGCGAATATATACAATCCATTGACCATCGAGCCATACAAATACTGCGGATCCATATACGCTGTGGGGTTTAGTTGTCTGCTACTGGGTGATTTTTCCTTCACGGGATCGCTCTGTGTGAAGTGGGCCGCGGTTGACGGAGCTCTGCAGTTTTCATCTCATTTCCACATTTGAAAACCGGCCGGGGAACCGGAGGGGAGGTCAGTACGAGATAAACTCTAGTAATGTACGGATGTGTTTTTGTATGTTGTATGACAGCGTATTAAGTGTTCATTAGGCGGCGTAATACAGTGTATTAAGAGAGATTACCTCATATTTAACTTCCAAGTCGCAGCTTGTTTCACACATTGGTTAATAACTTTCTTGAGAAATATTCTTGATAAAAGGGTTACACAGCCATGTACAGTGCTCACAGATGAAACGTTACATGACATTGGACGTGCTCTGGAACGTTCCCCTAAAGAACCACTTGGCTCCACCTAAATAGGCATATTAATTCACAAAATAACCGATGCTGGAGTTCAGAAACACCTAACCTACTTCACCTGCATGATCAAAAGATATGTCATTACCGGCGAGAGAATAATAGGCCCTAATTTTTAAAGAAACAATAATGATACATATAAGCAGAATATTTTGCAATCCTTTTTTCGTGAATTAACGTAGGTTCGCGACTTTCCAAAAGGACTCTGCAATGGCCATGTCTCCTTGCATGCAGCTCATGAAATATTCGACGATATAGTCATCACTAGCAACATATGATCCCTTCGGTCTCCCAAATATACACCCTGCGATTTTTATCTCTGAGGTGCATTAAAGGAAAAAGTGTGCAGAACAAATCCATACACACATTAATGAAATGAAAAATAACACTCCTGAAGAAACTTCTCCCGTTTCGCAGTGTATGGCAGTTTTATGAAGTTGTAAAATGTGTCTTTTATATCGGTTTTAACCTAACCTTGCATGTTTTGCATACTTTTATCCAGCTTTGGCGTTGCTTTCGTATTCTTTTGGTGTAGGTTAACTGGAAATATTCATGTCTTTATTTGCAAGCTCGCTACCAATATAGATGAATGCATTAAAACCATGTAACTAATAACTGCTACCTTCAGATCAAGAAAAACCCGCCACGGATGGCCTAGGTCGTTAAGGTGCGGACTCGTGAGCGGGAGGTTCCCACCAGGACGTTCCTCCCTGACTGAGGTTTTTTCTAACTTTTCCTCGGTCCTCGTAAATTGCAAATGCCGGGGAGCATGTCATTTCATCTCATGTATCATCAATGTGCACCGCCTGTGGTGCCTCAGTAGTGAAAACTGGCGTTAAACACCATTAAAAATACAATAAGCTGGAAGCAGAGCATATTTTTAAAAAATTTCGGTTTTGTTTATTCTCTATCTTTTGTATACGTGTTAGACTTCTCAAATCACTTTCCAAGAGTCTTATTTTGACCTTTGGTGTTGATTCGATATTTTTGAGTGACATAGTTACACATTTCTACAGAAACCGGAAGGGGGGAGGGTAGTAGCCATAAAATAATTACTGCTTTGGACAACCCCTCAGAGGTCAGCTGACTGTAGTCTATTGCAATAGCGAGTGAAGGAGGAGAGAGAACGACCAACAAACTCAGAGACATCTACATATATAAGGAATAACCAAGGCCTTTATTTTCCTCATGAACCGTAAATGTATGTGCTGTACAATATCAGTCGGTCCTGGTGGTGTAATGGTAACCATACTTGCCTTATAAACCCAAGGTCGCGGGCTTGAACCCGGCCAGGATCGATGGATATTTTCGGGCGTAAAATTCGTAGGTATGGCTTCCTTCGGAAGGGGAGTAAAGCCGTGGGTGCCATGTCGTAGATTTACGGCACGAAAAAAGCCTGAAAGAAGAGGCCTCTGAGCAAAATTTGTCGGCCTTTTCACGCTCTGAATTGAATGGGACGCTGATGACCTGAGATGTTAAAGAACGTCCTTAAATAAAACAAATAAAAATATATATATACATTATCAGAAAATAAAATTATACCTGCAGAGCACCACCTTGGTCTAATGGTTAGAATGCTGACTGCTGGCCGTTAAGTCCGGGGTCGATTCGGTTCTATTCTCGGTAACTACTTAGGAATTTTTCTAAGTTAGGGAGGTCTGGAAATGGGTCCGCCCAGGTCCATTGGGAGATGGAAGAACGCCGCTGATGGAACAGTGGCGTTCTTCGATCACGAAAGCCGCGTGATGAGTGACTAGTGGGTGCCGGTATGCTGATAACTGCAATACTGCCCTCTATCAACGAAGTCGTAAGACGGAGGTAGAGGAAACTGAAGTCGCCGGGGCAGGACGGGCTTACTCCGGGCTGTAGTACCAAATGAGAAGTTGAAGAATAATTATAACTGCAAAAAATTATTTTTTTAATCTGTTGCTAGAAATTCAAATGATGACAAATAAATCTTCATGAATTATTAAGAGAAAATGGAATTAAAATCACATTAACAGTAGTGTAAAGCACGAAGAGGCATGGTCCTCTAAAATAATACTGAATAAAAAAATAGATATTTTTACGACAAAATGATTTTGTATGTGCTGTAATACTAGGATTGATATAAACTAGGAGAGAACATTACAAGGTTTCTTCTAAATTCTAATAAGAAAAGAAATGTATACTATGAGTATTAGCAAATAACGTAAAACACGTTTTCTTATAATAAGAAATCAAACATACCATTTTTTTTTTTTTTTTTTTTTTAATCAATGCGAGGTTCACCAAATATCGTGATATTAGACTGGTTTAGTCTTTTAGGAAGTAATGTTTTTTTTTTTTTTTTTTTTTGAGTAGTGTTTAACGCCCGTTTTCACTACTGAGGCACCACAGGCGGTGGACACTGATGATACATGAGATGAAATGATAAATTGGGAAAGGATATTTTTTTTTTTAAGGAAGGAAGCGTTCCAGGCCTAAGTTTAGGTACCTCCCCGGCATTTGCCAGTTATGAAGACTGAGGAAAACCTGGAAAAAACCCCAGTCAGGGAGGACGGTCCTGGCGGGATTCGAACCGCAGACCTCCCGCTCACGAGTCCGTGCCTTAACGACCTCGGCCACCCGTGGCGGTAGGAAGTAATGTGACAACCTCAATCTTAAACCTTCCCACACCTTCGGACATGGTTTCTTTAAACTCTCTTCTCCTTGGTTTTGAATTCGGGCAATCCAAATTCGGACACATACTCCGTCGGGCGTAGAACGACCGCATTCTCAATACGTCCTTTCGTTATGTCCAATGAGTAAAGCTTGACGATAACTGTGTCACGCTCTGTACAGTGCTGATTTACTACAGCAGCTGCCTGCCCTCGTTGTGAATCATAAGACATGTTTACCGACCACTCGTACTTTGTGAAGGTCAGGAAAGAGTTAAATTTGTAATGCGGTATTTGTTTACGCTTTTTAAGGCGAGTATTCCTTTTTCCGTCATAGTACAGCGCCTTCTAGATTACAAGAACTGCGGAAGAACAAAAATAAGGCGCTTATAACTCGAAAGACACACGGAAAAACATTAAATGGGTTCAAATATTGAGTGTATGTGTGTATGACCACAATAGGAGCGTCACGCAAACAGCTGTAATTTTATCTGAGCGCTTTACTCTCTATTGTCACTGGGTGTGCGTTAGATTGGGTGCATTTTCCTATTTTCGCAGTGTTTGAAATTTACTGTTACACCCGGAGATTAAATAAGTCCACATTCTTGTAACAAACCCCAGATCGCGGGTTCAAACCCGGCCAGGATCGATGGATTTTTTTCGGGTGTAAAAATCCTAAGTATGGCTTCCTTCGGAAGGGAAGTAAAGCCGTGGGTCCCGCGTCGTACATTTACGGCACGAAAAAGAACCTCAAGCCTGAAAAAAGAGGCCTGTGAGCAAAATTTGTCGGCGTTTCACGCCCTGAATAGAATGGGACGCTAATGACCTGAGATGTTAAAGAGCGTCCGTAAATAATTTACACCAACAATTCTTGCAAATTTTATTTTAAACCTATGTTAAAGTAACTGTCATACAGTAAGGTATAGAAATCAGCAGACATTCGTATTAATTTATATCAGACTATTGAAATATATTGAATGTAATTGTGAGACAAATTTCTTAAATGTTCCCTAGTTAATTCATCAATGTGATTTTTACCCGAGATTTTTATGCCGTATTCTCCATTGTTGCTCGCCATTGTTTACCTGTTAATTATAGTATAAACTGAAGTACTGGATATTACGGCTCTTTATTATTTCTGCGGTGATTTCTCCATATATGGGCACTCTGAACATTTAATATTAATGGATTCCTTTTTTTCAAGTGAATTATACCTATTTGTTTTATTGGTGGATAGTGCTTTAATAATTAATTTTAGTTTAAAAGAAGATTTTCTAGAACGTGGTTCATGATATGGAAACCATAGGCATTTTGTGTAACATGTAGCCTTAATTTATAAATCTTGTCCGCTCAGGCAGTATTTAATGTCTCAGCTACTACTCGGTAAGTGTTCCGCAGTTAGTGACGCCGTTACTTCACTCCCTTCTGCCCATCATTGTCAAGTCCATGAACGTCGCTTTCTAAACTGGTTTGTTCTTTGCCGATCTCGGGATATTCTCGAAGGTAATTGACTAGAGTAGTCACTACAAATCGTGCAAATTCGGGCAGCCGGCGACCTTAATTCGACTGGACACTACAGCAGGTAGTGCTTACATTGCAATTGGAGGGGTGGGAAGCCGTATTCAGGAGTGCAGCGCAGTGTTGGCTAGCTTAAAACATTTACTACTGAAGTTAATACCACCAATTCAAACATTCAACCATATTCTCTTTGTATTTTATGTGTTTAGGAAGAGCCATATTTATTTGTACACCACGGTGGTGCATGGCAAGAAACACAACTAAGAAGTAATAAATATTGAAATTTATTGAAATGCTAAGAAAAATACAAACTACAAAGGGTCTCCACCTGTCTGGCCCAGGCTATTTTAGGTATACCTCTTCGCGATTACAGACTGCCACGGGTGGCCGAGGTCGTTAAGGCGCGGACTTGTGAGCGGGAGGTCTGGGGTTCGAATCCCACCAGGACCGTTCTCCCTGACTGGGTTTTTTTTTCCCCCAGGTTTTCCTCAGTCCTCATAAATGGCAAATGCCGGGGAGGTACCCTAAACTTAGGCCTGGAACGCTTCCTTCCTTAAAAAAAATCCTTTCCCAATTTATCATTTCATCTCAAGTATCATCAGTGACCACCGCCTGTGGTGCCTCAGTAGTTACTGTTTAAAAAACCCCATTACATAATTTTTAATACAATAATGATAAAATGCTATACCTTTATCTAAGTTCTAAATAATTAAATAAAGTACAAAATTTCCAGCTTGAAAGCACGACCCCAGTCCCCGGTTCATCAGCAGTAGCCTACTGGAATTCTAGGTAGTAATGAATATGAAAAATATACAGAAAGGGAGAGAACTGTAATGATAAATGGCTAAAAAAAACTGTGAATGAATGTAGATAAAATCACATTGTTAGTGAATAGACCGTATATCTTAGTTTTAAAATATGGTAATAACGAGACAATTCAGACCATTTAAGGATTGAGAGTTTGCAAAGCACAGCATAATCGCTGCAGCAGGAGAGAATTTATTTGCCAAAAGCATGAAATTTTAAAATATCACTAGTGTCGTCAATAAAACAATACATTTTATTCTTTCAAAAGGAATGTCTCATCACCAGATTAAGCAACAATGAATGTGGCGATCTTACTTATTACTGTGGTGATTAACCCAAGGTAAACATCTGGAAATAAATTTGATTTAATAGATGACTTTTTTTCATTTGGTCTTGCATCTGATGATATACTAGGCACCCTAACGCCTTAGTGATTTTGAAGAATATGTCATGATATTAGGCAAATAGCTTAACGAGTATAATTTAAAATGCCAGAATTTCGATAGTTGGAATCCTGTTGAAAAAGGCGTTCCAAAACAAAAGAATACTGCAATATTTTTGCTTACATTTTTCCTTTTCCCGGTTATACAGGCAAGTTGCTGATATACTAAGCATGATTGTTGCACTTATATGTTTGAACAGTTTTTTCAATAATGAAAAGTCACAAAAGAACACACTTTGTTACCAATTTGAAGCGTACTCTTAGGTTGTATACAACAGTCTATTGTTCCAAATATTTAAAAACTAATTTGACTGAAAACAACACAAAATCGATACGGATATCCAAAAATAATTTGGTTTATATGCGGAATGTAAGGTTAAAATCCTTTATGGATATAGGTATTTTAATTCAGCACAGTATAGAATAACATCATTCAATAAGATTATGTGAGAGATAACTTGCTTTTATTTTCACACATTAACATAAGTATAAGCGAATTTAATTAAATAAAACAGATCTATCATTGAGTTCGAATAATTTGACCACTTCTAACGAAAACTCGCTGGGACAGAGTAAGCCACGTGAATACCGGCTGCCTCTGGCAGTTGCTCGAGTAGCAGGATGGATAGTTGTGACTTCGCAGGACATTGAGTTGAGGCTGGCTACTCTAGAGTAACATATTGTGGAAACGTTATATTAAGCATGAAGCACTTTGCATGAGCTTACGAAATTTATTCAGAACTTCCCGCGTCACTTGCCTCCTGCAAAAGCTGCAATTCACAATATTTGTGCTCAAATTTGAATAAATGATTCAGTGAAAACTAAAAACGTTTAAAAAATCATTCATTTATAACAGGAGGGGAGGGAACCCTAGACAAACTTGGCGCATATCTTGAACGTTCGCCAAAATAATCACTCCTCAAATTAGAACAAGTGGGAGTTTCGGAATGTAAAGGGAAACGGCAATGAAATGCAAGCATTACGGTGGCCGAAATTAATCGTGTTAGTCAGAGCGTGTTTTCTCGATGCAGTGACTGTTTAGCTCAGAACGGCAAATTTCAGCATCTTGTACAGTGCGCTATTACAAAATACACGAAATATCCGCTCGGTTCAGCCAATTTAGATTATTAATATATATAAAATTATCAATAAATAGCAATAACGGGGTTTTTAATCAATGTTCCTTTTAATTATAAATGAAATCGCTGTATTGATGATAGGAATCGGTAGCCATTGTGGGACTAGTAAGAGCACTGTTTGCTTCAAGTACACGCCTTACTACCTCCACCTATGTCCATGTCCATTCATAGCGCCTTATCTCTTCCTCTTCCCCTATGTTCCAGCCCAGCATAAACGCAGAAGGATACAATGTTTGTTGGGAGTGCATATCAGCTTTTGGTAAATTAGGCAAGCATTTTAAAATTCAAATCTATAGCCTGCTGCTTATGTTTCAAAGTTATGACTTTTAAGTTTCCCAAAGACCAGAAGGACTATCACGCCATTAAATAACGAAGCTTTCATTCAAGTACTACACAATAACGGTGGAAGTTGAGGGGCATACTCTTTGCCATCAAGTAAAAGGAAATAATTTCGCTTTTATATCTTTTCTGTGAACATGCGTCGTCACAATATAAAGAAATAATTAGCCTTCTCCACAAAATCCGAGTCTGCGATTTTCGTAAGAACATCTGTCCCTTCGTCGTTACGCTAGGCAATCAAATGTATAACTCCTACATAACAGGATAAATCAGTTGTACTGAGCGGCATACTTGAAGGAATATCAAGGTCATAGCACTGTAGAAGCAGAACGCCTTGTTGCCATATGGTGGGGTGTTCTGCATTGCTCTTGCTCTTTCTCTTTCTCTACACAGGGAAATTTGCCTGCTTAACTAGACTGACCAGATTTTCCAGGTTAAATACCGGGACATACTTTGGTTTATATTCTACTTACCATAGTTAAAGTGAGAATTCCCATTATTTTATAGAAATTAATTCTCGTGTCCTTTCTTGTCTTTTTATGTATAGTACCACATGCATGTTGAAATGTTTCTAATTTTTGGTAAATATAAAGGGCTGAGGTCATCAGCGTCCCATTTAATTCAGAGCGTGAAACGGCCGATAAATTTTACTCAGAGACCTCGTTCTTTACGTACCGTAAGTCTGCGACACGGGACCTATAGCTTTGCTCCCCTTCTGAAGAAAGCCGTACTTAGGATTTTTACGCTCAAAAATCCATCGACTCTAGTCTGAACCCACAATCTTGGGTCTACGAGGCTATGGTTACAACTAGACCACCAGGACCGACAAGCACTGTTAGGCGATGTAGCGATTTTGATTGGCTAACGCTTCATGCCGACGATCTTGCAGTGAGATGTCTCTAAGATTGTGATGTCTACAATAACCGTTATTTAGTGTCGGATTTTGTATGATTATTCCCAGATTTTATAAATGTTTATAGCACTTAAACTTGAAAACACTAATAACGAATTATTGAAAATCCTTTCCCTTGCCAAGCAGTTTGAAGTCATTCTACGGCAAACTGTTAGAGCCGTTTCGCTTTAAGACTCACTTAACCTGAGTTGAACTTCTTTATTAGTACATAAGCTCTTTCCTAGTGGATCATAGATTCCCTAGTTCAAATTGATTGTCTAAAGCCTCTTTACAATTATTGCGGTATAGTTTATTAACATAAGAGTTGTTTTTAGGAAGTGTGTCGTTTGAATTACGACACCCTGAATAGCCGATTGGTAAAACACTGCATATTAGACAAGTTTTATAACTAAAGCCCAATATATTACATGATTATTTGGCAAACTAACTTTTTGCTGTAGTTTTCATAACTGTAACAAAAACTTTCTAACCTACTAAGTCAGTGTGCTTAATCCGCCATTCAAACTAATTTGCCCAATGCCACATTCGTTTTATTCTTAGTTCATCGTTAATATTCAGCTGTTCATTTCATTTCATGTTTTTTTTTTTCTTTTATAAAGATATCAGCAGTTTTTATTTATTTATTTATTTATTTTTATTTATTTAATTTGAAGCTGCGGCTTCATTCCTGCAGTTGTGCACAAAAGTTTTGGTCATTTATTTACTCAGTAGTATGAACATGATTCTCTGTAGTAATTTAGATAGTTTTCTGTTTCCTTCAACAAAGTTAGTATAAGCTGTAATTTAGTAAAATAACGTTTTATATGCATATATAATATGCACCAATTGCTTAAATGAGTGTAATGGTTACGACTATGTTTACAATCTTATGCTAATTTTTGGGCCTTGCAAGTCACTGGCACAGTTCCATGTGGTGAAAGATTTCTATATTTACCTACTCACTTCATAAGATGGTCGAATTGGAAACGATACGATAACAGAAGCTTCGACTGGACCAGCTTTAATTAAGATCCATTTTTTCAAAAACAACTACAATCTTTTTGGTGATTATGCATTCTCTTTCCGGAGTACTTTCGAATGGTAGTCATCTAGGAACAGAACCCGAGATTACTAAATTATATCGCTAGGGTTAACCAACCGCTCATATTTAAGTTTTAATTTAAAATGTACATATACTATTTTATGAGTGTAGTTATAGTCATTCTAATACCGCCACAGGTGGTCTGGAGGTCTGGAGTTCGAATCTTGTCAGGACATCCTCCATGATTGAGGTTTTTTCCAGATTTTCCTCAGTCCCCATAAATGGCAAATGCCGGGAAGGTACACTAAACTTAGACCTGGAGCTTTTCCTTCCTTATAAAATCCTTTCCCAATGTATCTCAATGTATTTCATCTCCTGTATCATCATTTTGTCGGTCCTGGTGGTGTAGTTGTAACCATACTTGTCTTCTAAACCCAAGATTGCGGGTTCAAACCCGGCCAGGACTGATGGACTTTTTCGGGCGTAAAAACCCTAAGTATGGCTTCCTTCGGAAGGGAAGTAAAGCCGCGTGTCCGTGTCGTACATTTACGGCAAGGAAAAGAACCTCTAGCCTGAAATAAGAAGCCTCTGAGCAAAATTTATCGGCCGTTTCACGCCCTGAATTGAATGGGACGCTGATGACCTGAGAAACACACACACACACACACACACATATATATCATCAGAGTCCACCACCTGTGATGCCCCAGTAGTAAAAACGGGCGTTAAACACTATTTAAAAAAAACATACTTGAAAACTTACAAATTAGTCTCTTATCTATAGACTACCGCAACCCAATCATTGTTCCGAGTCATCGTTTAGGCAATTCTCTTGTTTGACTCATCACTTTATCGGCGGATTTTTTATTAATTTTCCGTTGATACTGAATTAATTTCTTCAAAATAGGTGAGTCACGTTATACTCTTCCGAACAACCTGGGTCTAAGTTAATTCAACAATATTAATTTAACTATGATAGGATGATAAGTGTCGTTCCATTCTTTTTGCAACTGTATCGGTTCTGTACAAATTAATTCTGGTTTGTGCGCTCAACAAACGGCATGATTCTATCCCTAACCACTGTCGCATTTAATTTGTTTACTATTTGATGTGGGTGTCATTAATTTCGCGGGAATGATAGCTTACATTATGCATTACAGGGAATGATTTTGAAAGAATATTTGGAAGAAACTGATGTAAACCGCTTTAAAAAAAACTGACGCTATTGTTTTATTTATGGCGACTTTTGGTTGACCTTGACTAAAATACTAGTGTTACATTTTTAACGAAACTGCGCTCGTTATCGGCACGAACACGATAACGATAAGTCGCGCAGTTCCTCACAGCTAAAATTTCAGTTGACACTTCCCATTTTCTAGTATTCACATTTTGTCTACAATAACTCAATATCTTTAATATATTCTTCTCCCTGATATACAACTATCCTTAATTGTATGTAAATATTTATTCTTTATCGTGATTACCCTTTATCAGAGCGTTCTATCAAATACTTTCTGCTCGTTGTTCCTATAGCGAAACCTTGTTTTTCTTAAATTACCCATATACTCAATTGTATAATTTCCCTACACGTGATTTTAGAATGCCATTAAAACTTGGAATACAGCCTTCATTATATGTGTTATTCAAAAAAGTGCAACATTGTCCATGTTTGTTTTCTTACTTTGTCAAGGACGTTTCTTAGCTGGATTTTTTCAGTTTATTCATATGTTATATGAGTGGCATCCCATAGCGCAAAGTCTGTCCAAATTAAAGTTATTTAAATGCACTTTTGTTACCATAAAGCTATAGATAATATAAAAAATGTATTTTTATAGTCACGAAAAGAGTAGTACATCCAATGCTGATGTAATTGTAGCAAATGTGAAATGATTCCAGGCAATATGTATTTTAGCGTCACACGCTTTCCATTGGGGATATTTTTGTAAGATTTTCTGACTTTTATACACAGAAAGAGACGAAAGTCAGTTTCACCAGCTATGCGCTCAAAGCTGTTAGTATCATTGCCGTATTTTTATTACAGAGGAAATGGAACTTTTTACACAAAGCAAGCTTTGGTTTATTTAACATCGAAGTTATCAGCCTCCCATTGAATTCAGGGCGTGAAACGACCGATAAATTTTGCTCATGGGCCTCTTCTTTCAGGCTTGAGGTTCTTTTACGCGCCGTGAACTACGACACGGAAACCATGGCTTTAGTTCCGTTCCAGAAGCTGTAGGAATTTTTACGTCCGAAAAAATTCATCGACCCTGGCCGGAATTGAACCCGCGACCTTGGATCTACAAGGGAAGTATGTTTATCACTAGACCATCAGAACTGACTGCCAGTTTAAGCTCTTTGGGCAGTGGCACATTTCTGCCAGCGTCCGAACAGCTTTTCAAAATGATCCTGCAGTTCATTTTTGAGTCCCTTCCCTCAGAGCGTGCGTTGCATATGTCTGCATTTTCGGCCGAAGCAAGTCTCCGCCCCTCGAACAAGTTTTTTACTTTCGAAACAGGTGGTAGTTAGCCGGAGAATGCGGAGGATGAGAAAGGACAGGTATGTTATGTTCTGCGAGGAATTCGCTTACCTGGAGAAACCGGAGTGCTGCGTGTTTTCATGCTGAAGAGCCCAATTCTTTACTTGCCACAAATACGGCCTTTTCCGTCGCACAGCACCGCAAACACTCCTAAGAATGGCAACATATATCTCCTTATGAACAGTTTGTAATTCAAAATGTACCTAGCTGTATACTATGCTGTATAATCGATCAACTACTTCTCCTGCGCAGCCGCAGTCTGTCATACACTTAGGGTCATATACTGTACTTCACAAAGGGCAAGGCAGAGGAGTTGTCTAATAGCACGACGGAGCTAGGCAAAGCTCATTTTCTTTTTTACTCTACTAATATATTACCAACTCTAAGTGCTAGATCATTGAAATGAGACAATTGGTGTGGAGTTTCCAACTTCTCGTAGAACAACAGAGTTGTAGTTCAAACTAGATCGCTGTAATGTTGTATAGGCATTGATGCTTGTCGCTCACACCAGAAGAGCCTTTCTGCATCTAACCCCCAGATTGATTCCTAACGCATCTGCTTTTTAAATTCTGGTTAGACAACATTATAAACGAATTCTTAACGAATTTTGTTTACTTGATATACAAATGTTAAGCGGTTCGAGGATCGTCTTCCAGTTTCTGCTAAATCTTTTATCTTTCAATTTAATTGGACTCTCTGAATTTTGCAAGCCAGCCAATGCTTGCCTGGAAACCATTGTAGCAATCCACATGCCATTTCATAACTATACCTCTCTTGCAGATTCTTGAACATATTGCGAGCCTCCTTGAATCGCACGAATAATTTTTTTAGCAAGTGAGCGTTGTCTCCTTTGCAAATTCAAAACTTTTCTTGTATTCATAGTCATATTCTGTTCATTAACCGGTAATTTGTCTATACTGGTTCTCTTGCTTACCCTTGAATGCTTATTCACTTTCATAGCAGTTATTTGTATATTGTCCATTGTGTTGCTTGCTTGAAAGTAAAATTGGTGCTTCGCAACTGTATGATTTATTACATGGCAGGAAATTATTTTTTAAGTTACACAAAAATACGATAGTTGCTCACTTAGTCTTCGGCAATGAAACTCATGTGTACGCTGTCATAGTTGAGAGAATGCGGTAACGTACATTCCACCGCTCAGGGAAATTCCTTGCATTCCTTTCTGTTGAAATTGTAGCAAATGTAGTTACAAGTATAAAGCAATAATGATGGCATTGCTTCTCTTTTTTATGTAAATACAACTTAGTACTAACATAAGCAATGTTCTGTAGTATGCTAATGCAGTTGGCGTTATGATTATCTCCATTGAACATTTCAGATGCCTCACGTCCCTATCCCTTTAAGCTATTAGCAACTGGCTGCACTATTTTTAATGTTTCAGGTTTATTAAGTCCTGGTATAGGTATCTAGGTGCCAGTACAGAGAGTTAGAGATTATTATTATTATTATTATTAGTAGTAGTAGTAGTAGTAGTAGTAATAGTAGTATATTATTATTATTATTATTATTATTATTATTAGTAGTAGTAGTATATTATTATTATTATTATTATTATTAGTAGTAGTAGTAGTAGTATATTATTATTATTATTATTATTATTATTAGTAGTAGTAGTAGTAGTAGTATATTATTATTATTATTATTATTATTATTATTATTATTATTATTATTATTAGTAGTAGTAGTAGTAGTATATTATTATTATTATTATTATTATTATTAGTAGTAGTAGTATATTATTATTATTATTATTATTATTATTAGTAGTAGTAGTAGTAGTAGTATATTATTATTATTATTATTATTATTATTATTATTATTATAATATTTTTCAGGCTTAATTTATTAACTGTGCAAGCTCATAACGTAAGAAAAAGTTAATGTTTTCAATGCCATAATATCCCAGTAAATATTCTTATATTCCGTAAGCATTTAAAAGCCTAATTTCAAAGTGATATATATATATTCCCCGTAATATCCCTGGTTTTGTCGATATTGTAAGCGAAAATAGAAGAATGTTTGTTCTTGAATACGCTCGATTAGCTCATTCGAAATTGTTTTTGAAATTCCGCTGAAGCAGCCCGTTCCCCGAATGTTCTTTCGGCTGTATATTTCTATTAAATATCTAATGAAATATACCTTTAAACTTTCCGGAATTATTTTAATCATTTAATTCCACGTGTCCGTTAAGAGGAAGTTCTAGTTAGCGTAATATACAGTTAACATTATCGAATATTTTTAAATCTCATTATTTGTTCTCACTTCATTTATGCTGTAATTTTAACTTATTGTGCTCATTAAGTAAGTCACAGATGCAGAAATTTTGTATAGAAAACGAAAGATAAGAGTTTATGTGATATTTACTTACTTCATATCTACTCTCTGACCTGAATCGTCCTTCTCGAAAAGTGAATCTCCAACAAACTAGACTAGTTATAATATCTTCAGTATTAGATTCATTAGAACTGGAATTAGGCTTGTTCAGGTCCACTCAATAAAAAGAGCATAGATACACAATAAACCTAACACACACATACCCACCGCCACGGGTGGCCGAGGTCGTTAAGTCTCGGACTCGTGAGCGGGAGGTCTGGGTTCGAATACCGCCAGGACCGTCCTTCCTGACTGAGGTTTTTTCCAGGTTTTCCTTAGTCCTCATAAATGGCAAATGCCGGGGAGGTACCCTAAACTTAGGCCTGGAGCGATTCCTTAAAAATAAATCCTTTCCCAATTTATCATTTCATCTCGTGTAATACCAGTGTCCATCGCCTGTGGTGCCTCTGTAGCAAAAACGGGCGTTAAACACTATTCATTCACACACATACCACATTGAAAGCATCAATAAACCCACTGTTTGTAAATATAGCGGGATAAAATTTCTGTGACGACAACTCTCACTTTGCAGCCTGCTTTCAACTTCACTGGTAACCATGACAACCAAGGCTCATCCTCGCCTTCAGTACGAGGCAAATTCCTGGTCGCCTTAGTCAGCTACAATCACAAACTCAACGTCTTCAGAAGAGCGACAGGTCACGCGAGCTAATCGCAGATATATAACAGCAACGTCAATTAAACAGTAAATGAATGCTTGAGATTAGTAATGTAAACTTTTAACGTATAAAAACAAGGGAAGGGAAACGAAGGGGCAGGAGAAGGAGGTTCGGCCTTCCTTGCATCTTCCCAAAAACTGCTTTTGCTTTGTATCAAGTTTTAACGTCAACAACGTTGTGCTTAATGGACCTCGAAATTGGACAGGTTCCTTGTTAGCGTTGGATAAGCCTGTAGCACGTTCGGTCTATCCCAAACCTGACTGACCGACAGTAATGTCCTGCTTTTTGCATTTTCACATTCATCTTCAAAATATTCGTAAACGGCAACGGTTCTTGTCGTATAGCTTTTACCTTTACCCCCCTAAAAAGCCGCATAAATAACAACGCTCAGCAATCATCATTAAAAATAACTTCATGTAATATAAAACTAATGTTATCACACTCGATGCAAAACAAAGGTTAAAAACGCAGTTACGACTTGCCCTGCAAATATTTGTGATTTTATATCTAGCTAATAGCCTGCAAACAGTCAGCAATACCATTCCTTTTTATAATCCCTTCATATTTTCATGCTTTTCAACAAATATATAAGCTAATTTACTTTATGTGAGATTACTGCAGAGGAAGAAGAAGAAGACGAATCAAAAACTAATTTTGAACCGTGATATTAATTAAAAAGATGGAACGTAATACTTTTACTACATATTTCATTATGAAAAACGTTTATCTGTTTCCAGATATTTCATTATTTCTTTCTAGGACTTATTATATTTCAATATCCATGTTTATTTATTTGGAATTAGGGATGAGCAATAAATGTTAGTTAGCGACATATTTGTGTTATACCTATTTAACATGTCATACCCATCAGAAACACTTGATGATTTACTAAAATGTTCTGTTCTTATACATTAAAATGTCCAAATTGAAAAATATGCTATAGGTGTTTTAAAAAGTCTTGGAGGCAGCGCTTATCTAAGCTGGAGGCCATGCCCCCAACTATCCTTTCCCCACCTTTGCTGCGTACTCTGTGGCAATGTTTTTGTATCCACATGTGGGTACTAGTTTTCGTTACTCGCAGAGCTGAGAAGTCTACTGCTGGTGGTGCTCCTCGACAGCGCAGAGAGCCGAAGGTAGTGTCTGGCACAGCTATTAGCTAGATAATAACGCTTCACGATCAACGATGCAATAGCTCAATTCTACTACCCCCATGCTTTTTTTTTTTTTTCCTGCCGTAGTTAAAGGGGATTTGCCACAATTACAATGATTTACTCCC
Organism: Metallyticus violacea; assembly: GCA_030762175.1. Taxonomy (NCBI): domain Eukaryota; kingdom Metazoa; phylum Arthropoda; class Insecta; order Mantodea; family Metallyticidae; genus Metallyticus; species Metallyticus violacea. The sequence continues at coordinate 18,378,413 of CM060838.1, read as the reverse complement.
TGAATTAGTTGCGAATTGGAGTAAGTGAGTTTGCCACAATTACAATGATTTGCTCGCTAAACCACTGGGTCCATCGGTTTCTAGGATTTGCCCGAGGTTAGCCTACAGATTAGGTCCGTGTGTATATATGAATTAGTTGCGATTTGTAATAAGAGCGCATTTCCCACCGTTAAAATATTTCACCCACATAATAATGGTTTGCCACAATTACAATGATTGACTCGCTAAACCATTGGTCCACCGGTTTTTAGGATTTACCTGAAGTTACCCGATATTAGGTTAGAGTGTGTATGTATGAATTAGTAGCGATTTGGATTAAGAGTACATTTTCCACCGTTACAATATTTCACCCGCATAGTAATGGTTTGCACAATTACAATGATTTACTCGCCAAACCACAGGATCCACCGGTTTCTAGTATTTGCCCGAGGTTAGCCGACAGATTAGGTTAGTGTGTGTATGCTCGTATATTAATTAGTTGCGATTTGGAATAAGAGCGCTTTTCCAATCGTTACAATATTTCACCCACCTAATAATGGTTTGCCGCAATTTGTAAGATTTACTTGCTAAACCACTGGGATGTACCGGTTTCTAGGACTTGCCCGAAGTTAGCCTACAAAATGAATGAATTGTGTTTAAAGTCTGTTCTGTTTTTCCTACAGAGGCACCACAGGCGATGGACACTGATGATACATCAGATGAAATGACATATTGGGAAAGGATTTGTTGTGTAATGAAGGAATCGTTCCAGGCCTAAGTTTAGGGTACCTCCCCGGCATTTGCCATTTATGAGGACTGAGGAAAAAAAACCCTCAGTCAGGGAGAACGGTCCTGGCGGTATTCGAACCCAGACCTCCCGCTCACGAGTCCGTGCCTTAACGACCTCAGCCACCCGTGGCGGTAAGTTAACCTACAGATTAGGTTGTGTGTGTACATATGAATTATTTGGGATTTGGAATAAGAGCGCATTTGCAATCGTTACAGTATTTCACCCGCTTAATAATGCCCTCATTACAGTGATTTACCCGTCCCTATCCATTTAGAATCACGAAAAGGACGCGAGCGTTAAGTTAGACCGTTCTCTTCGCTGTCGCTCGGGTTGGGCTAGCCGCTTGTGCGCTAGGAGCAAGAGTTGCACCAGCAGCACGAAGATGTCAGCTCTGCGTGTAACGTCAAGTGTGGGACTGACCAATGACGGATTACAGCCTTGCCGCGCGTTAAAATGAGAGCAAAACGATGTTCGGAAAGACACAATAACGAAACGAGGTTAACAGTTTGTGTTTTAAATGTATGCGTTCTGAATAAACAGCAACAGTAATTTAAAGATCGTAACCTTATTCTACAGATGACAGTGCTAAAGCTCTTACGTATGACAATGCAATTGTGTCTGGCAAATTATCATGCTCTTCCTGGCGGCCATCTTCTTGCTGCAGTTCTTTCACCTGTCACTTTGGCAACTTTCTCAGTGCTGTCGTTCGGCAATAATTTCACATTGGCTACTTAAATTATTTATCTAGCTCAGTGATATTTCCTTTAACTTTAGTCCACATCAATTCAATGGGATTGTACATATAGTGATATAAATTCGCTTTGGTTACTTTTTTTAAGCTTTTTCTGTTCAGTGGATTCTTTAAAAGGGACACCTTTGGAGAATTTTCACAATAATTTTTTTTTCAAGGCTATTAACCCTGCAGTTTCGTAATATTAAGACGAATTAAGTATATGAATGTTTATTATTAATGAAATATTTCAAAATACTATAAGAAATAGTATTTTGAAATCTTGAATAGTGGCAAGACTATATCAAAAGTAAAAACGTACAGGTTCGTGAGGACAGCTTATCACACCCCTAAAATGACAATGTCCTGACTACGAAAGATTGAATTTTGTGCTATTAAAACTTCTGAAACTTTTACTTAATCTACCAGTAACTGTTTAACTTTGAAGCCTGTAGAATTCGCACAACAGTTATCACTTTTATAATAATTCAACTTAACAAATACAAAGTTCATATATCAATAATTACGATCTTAATATAAGCATATACTTACATACATTGCGTCACAGCCATCGTAACAATTTTATTTACTAATGTTTAATGTCGTGAAAGAAGCTCTCATTATTGACAAATAATTAACATTTAAGAGTATAACAGCAAAAATGTTGTCTTCCTAAGTAAATCATATTGCAGCATTCTTTATTTTATAAATAAAGATTATAAACTAACCAATGGCAGCTTCTAGCTCCAAATTGCAGATTCTCCAGATGAAGTAAATACATTAAGATTTACTGCCACTTCAAAATGCTGTTTTAAGAAATTATAAATATAAAACGTATTTATATAAATTGCCAAATATTCTAACATTTATTTGAATAGAGCACACAAGAAACAGTCCTTAAAATATATTAGATGTTTCACCTCCTTTAGAATGTACATATAAAATTATTCATTTTTGTAATATTTTATAATACTTATAAATGTTGTACTATGTGAAATAATCAATTTAAATAAACTTTATTGTAAACTTTTCCCCAATCGCGTTAAATGAAAACAAGTCAACATTTAATTTATTTTAGACTTAATTTTAGGTTTTTTTTTTCCTATAATAACTTCATGTTTATTCGCTGTTGCAAAAACCGCCATGGGTGGCCGAGGTCGTTAAGGCGTGGACTCGTGAGCGGGAGGTCTGGGGTTCGATTCCCGCCATAACCGTCCTCCCTGACTGAGGTTTTTTCCGGGTTTTCTTCAGTCCTCTATAAATGGCGAATACTGAGGAGGTACCCTGAACTTAGGCCTAGAATGCTTCCTTCCTTAAAAAAAAACTCCATTCCCACTCTGAGCCTGTGGTGCCTCAATAGTAATAACTGGCGTTAAACACGAGAGAGAGAGAATCTTGCAAAACCTTAAAAAACATTTGAAGGGGTTTCAATTATTTAATTCAATTTATATAAAATTCATAATACTGATTTAACTAATATATAAATGAGTGTAGATTTCAGACTATGGTTGTTGTGCCAAGAATTCAGTTTTGGCAAATCTTGAGTGATAATTCTAGCACAAATGCAAACTGGGTATCAGATAATCGGAAAGGGTCGCAGCACATGAAAGCTGAACTTTCTTCGGGATCAGGATAATAACGCCAGATAACTTCTACAAAGTATAATTTGCATCCTAAGAGAAAGAACATATACGGTTGACAAATATTCTAAAGCAGAAGCAAAACTAAGAGGAAACATATGGTAGTAAATCTGACAGGAAGAACAGGGTAAAAGGTCTGGGGTGAAAAATGCATAGTAGAATAATTTAAAGTATGAAATTAGTTACTCCAACCTATGAAAGTGATAAGAAACCTGCTAACAATTTTGCATATTTTTCATAAGATACTCGTTCGCTCTCTCTCTCTCTCGGTAATAATTTAGATATGCAAAATGCACAGGGTTGGCGAGCTGGGGATAGTTGAAACAGATAGGAGTAGACATAAAAATCAATACAAAATATATGAACTTTTAGAAGGCACATGTAATCGTATAACTAAACGCTTTTTCTAGCATTCAAAGCTATTAATTGCATACACAAATACGAAGACAGTATTAGGCTAAAAGTCTTTCAGTAGCTTAGATATATAGGCTATATGACGAAAATGTCAGAAAGAAAGTAAACCTTCTGTCAAGCAATTTATTTATTTATTTATTTATTTACACGCATCCAACAGTTCTATTTAAGATAATGACCAATGTGTGTTTTTATAAAACATGTAAAATCGCAACAGAGAAGAAAAAAGAAAATGACATACACATATGAAGCAGATCTCGTACGAGAAATGGAAAAAGTAACTCATATTACAACACATTATGGCCAAGTGAACGTGACAAATCAAATAACTTGGAACCTGAAACTTTTGGAAGAACTGGATAAAGTTTACGACGAACGTTAGGTATTATTTTTCGTAGTGTACGCATATCTTTACGACAAAGATTTTTTATTGTTTTTTCCCCCCCACATTAGAGATAGTGCATCGAATTTCACTTTTAATCAGTTTGAGAGGTTAAGCACGCCGTCACAATGTTCCGTAATACACCTGTAGAGCAATTCGTTGTGCTGCAAATGTGACATTGCAGGAACATACAAAAAGAAAACTCTTATCATAAAATGGAAAATTAAAGGTCTTTCCACAATATCTCAGGAAACGAGTTAAAACAGATTATAATTTCTACTATCATATGCTGAATATGGGCTGTCACCTTTGCAGGTACGACGAACACAACGAAAGAAATACACTCCACTATTCAAAACCTATTGACAATGTTCTGTTACAATACTTTTATTTACTTGTGCTTCCGTTACATAATCTATAACAATGTCCATGGCACGCTGTTAAAGTAGTAAAATACAAAGTACAGAACACAGCATGAATTGAATGTAACATTCGACGGCGCGCTTAAAGCCTTGCATTCTTTAACTTCAAATTTGATAAATACAGTTTTAAATGTTGCAGCGTACGCTCGCAATTCCAGCCGTATAAAGCACAACACGGCCTCTTACTCTTGCGACCTTGAAGTCGAATATAATCTGTTAAGAGAGGAAGAATCCTTAACCTGACATTTGCACCCTAATGGGGTAATATAACTCAATCTCTTCCATAACGTAAGCTACCGTTTTTCGACCACAGTAGTTTCATCTTACATGGAGAACATAAACCTGGGGCATGTTTCAGCTGACATCTGTGACAATTTAAAAAAAAATTGTCCGTATAAAGTGACAGTTTGTTGTTTCATATAGCTTATAAATATGTCACATATAAAACTGTACCTTATCACAATGCCAATTGCTGTTTTATAAAGTTGACAATTATGGAAAAATAAAATGGTCGACAATGGTGTTAAACGCCCGTTTTTACTACTGAGGCACCACAGGCGGTGGACACTGATCATACGAGTACATGAAATTAAATGATATATTGGGAAAGGGTTTTTTAAGGAAGGAAACGTTCCAGGCCTAAGTTTGGGGTACCTCCCCGGCATTTGCCACTTATGAGGACTGAAGAAACCCCGGGAAAAACCTCAGTCAGGGAGGACGGTCCTGATGGGATTCGAACCCCAGACATCCCGCTCACGAGTTCGCGCCTTAACTACCTCGGTCCCCCGTGGCGGTCAACAAATGACTGTTGCTACGATTATAGAAACATAAACTGTATTCATTCAATACTCTTTGCTATTTACAGACTATTAATATATATGTATATATTGCTTTGATACTATTATAATAAAGTATATTTTATCGTAATGTAAATTAAATCTGGCTAAGCGCAACGTGTTTTGTAATGCTTATCAATTAATGAAATTACTATTAATAGCAAATTATCATTATTTGTAATAATGTGTATTAAAAGAATTGTCTACGTCATCTTACCGCGCAATTTTATAGTAAACTTATACAAGCAGCATAAACATGTTTCCTATGTCCGACATTGTTAGCTTAGCTACAAAATAAATGTAAGATAAACTGCAGGAGCCTTGAAGTAAACATAATAATCGTTTCTTTCTAATGTAAATTTCGAAAGGAAAAAGTTTTAAACTTACATTATGTTTATTATCTCACAAGCACTGTCGTATATCGCATTAAGGCTAAAATTATCATATCGCATATTGCACATCGCTGCCTCACATGCTATGACACGTAGACATATTCCTGTAGAATTTATTTGATAATTTTACAAATACTATTACGTTTCATAAAGCAAATATTTCAAAACATTTCTGACATATTTTCACTTTTAATCAGTCACACTACCTTTTTTATAAACCACAATTTGACAATTTTTATTACAATTTTGTAAATTTGTCATGCTTTATAAAACAGGAAATGGTCACAATGTTGCATGTCACGTATCAAATGTCAACTATTATGAAACAGGTCCCAGAAGTGTCCTTCAAGGTGGCGATATCTTTTGAGGCTATTTGCTGAAAATTATACAGGGGTTCTCTTGCGTCCCAGGGTAACAAATAACAGTGTTATAGTTTTAATATATTCTTGTTCGTTTAAGCCTTGTCCCTTTTTGTATTTAAAACAACACTTTTCAAATAGTGATAATATTAAATGTTATGTTATACATTGTACTACTTTTCTTTGTGTTATTATTATTATTATTATTATTATTATTATTTTATGTTCATTTTTTATTGATTGTATTTTAATTTTAGGCCTAAAATGTGTTAGAAAGAAACATCTCTCCACTGAAATCGAGTGGTGTTATAGTTTGTGATGATGTCTTAATAATCGTACTTTCAACACCATATGGTGATCTGTCAGTTTTCTATTATAAAAAAGTTCATTGTTTACAACTTGGACTTTTTTGTAGTGCTTTGAAAAATGGTTACTGTTACCCATGGAACGAAACTTCCAGCAACACGGATTCTGAGTCGAGTGAGTCTAGGGAAATTATTTACATAGCGAAAAATTTTCTGTGCAAAATGAAAAAAAATACACCATATCAATATACCTCTTTGCAATCCAGAGCTACCAGAGACTTCAATCCATTATTCATATTACGAAAATTTTGAGCAAATTCATTGTCAATGAATATGGAGAACCTGTGGAATGGAAAATTAAGTGGAAAATAACCGCATGTTTACATATTTTAATAAAAAAAATGGCATTTCAAGGATTACGACACAAGCGAATCAACTTTTGTAAATATGGGAAAGTAATTGAACAAATATATTTTAAATGTCCAGGATATAATTTCAATTTTAATGTTTAAGTGATGTTCATATAAAACTAAACACATTTAGACAAATGTGAAACAATCCAAAGAACATTGAAGCACAAGTGAAAAAAGAAGCTTTACTAAAGCATCATCATTACATTTATAAGCATGTGAGAGTTGGACTTTTGACACAGATCAACTGATTCAAATAGAATCAACAGAAAGAGTAAACTTGCCTATGTAATCTATTACACCACGAAAAGAAATAGTTTTATTAGGCATGAATTAAATGTAAACTTAATAATCTTAATAATCAATCATCCAAAAGTATGGAACAAATTACCGCCACAGGTGGCCGAGGTCGTTAAGGCGAGGACTCGTGAGCGGGAGCTCTGGGGTTCGAATCCCACCAGGACTGTCCGCCCTGACTGAGGTTTTTTTCAGTTTTCCTCAGTCCTCATAAATGGCAAATACCGGGGAGGTACCCTAAAACTTAGGCCTGGAACGTTTCCTTCCTTAAAAATCCTTTCCCAGTATATAATTTCGTTTCACGTATTCGTATCATGAATGTCCACCGCCTGTGGTGCCTCAGTAATAAAAACAACATGCAAATCTTCATGTAAAATGTAAAGTAAAGCGTTCCTTTGAACTGGCTATTGCCTCAGCAGTTTAACGCACTTTAATTAGCCGGTCATCTAACATTTGCTCAAGAATTCTTCTGTTGTTGCACTTTTTAGGCACTTTTCACGTGGATCGCCTTCAGCGCTGGTGTGTGACTATGTTTGAAATTGAGGAGCCTATTTGTAATAGTTGAAAATAAAGGAAAAGCGTCCCAATAAAATATTATAAACATATGCATTTCCTTTGGCAGTGCACCATCTTTTTTATAAAGAACTTTATCACGATGATAACGCCATTCTATTCACTTCACGAAACGCCCACAGACATTTTCTTTAGAAAAGTTTAATTCTAATTGTATTTGTAGGAGTTAATTTAACCTTCTTTCCTCAACACTTTCTACCCAAAAAAAAACGAAGATCGAGAAAAAAATGTTCTTTTGAAGGTGGATTTGACTCTTTGCATTAAATAAATTATTTGAAGCAATGACTTGTCATTTCAAATGAATATTTAAGACAGATGTGCCAACTTAAAAGCAATTATCTTGCCATATGGCCACCTATGGTCTAGGCCGCGAACTTTTCAGACCGCCGTCTTAGATGGTAAAAGACATGGCATTAGAGAATAAGCATATACACGCAACTATAAAATAAAGTGACGTTTTAAGAATAGCGAATGATAAGAGTGCTCAAATAGTTGAACAAAGAAAAGAAAAAGCTAACTAGCAACTCGAAACTGGAACACGTCTGTTAGCCTCATCCATAATAATAATAATAATAATAATAATAATAATAATAATAATAATAATAATAATAATGTTTCTGCGCTACATAGTCAATACGTATGTGATAGAGTTATTCAGGACAAATTCTACTTGAGTAATACTTATCTAGTAGCATCTTGTCCGCGCTCGCACTGAACAAAAATGATGTGTAATCTCCAATCTGTTGCTTTAAAATTCCCATTAATTGATAAGGAGTATTTAAGGGTTAATAAGTGAATGATATAACAATAATTGCATTATGATGTAACAATAATTAGACATTTATAGGTAAAAACTGTCCTAAGTCACTCATCAACCACACTGCGTTAACAACAAGGTACGTGAAAACTTGTGTTGTAAAAAGGATACTACACAGAGCTGCAGAGATGGCTAGTCAGAGGAATATGTTGATAACGTGCAACTATTCACTATTAATATTTTGCTTTTGTTAACGCAAAGAGATGGACTGACTCTTAAGTATTTGAATAGATTATGCAAATGCAGTGCGTAATATGTTATTTGGCAGAATAAAACCCTCTCCGCGCATACGTCGCTAGCCATCTCTCCAGCTCCCAACTGTTTGAGACTGACTTAGACACTATTTTAAAACCATGTTGGTGACCATGATTATTCACTTTTTTTCTACCATAGTCATCCAGTCACTACCATCAGCGGCGTTCTGGATACCTGCCTTAGTTTTGGTGACAGTGTAATCAACGTCGCCGCAATGCCGGTAGCCCAAAGTGATTATAAGGATAAAGGAATGGGATTTGGTGCTATGGAGGGCTTTAGAATTGTTAAAACAGTGACTTCACTATTTTAGAACGACTGTTGGAAATATTCACGAGTTAATGAATCAGCTCTAAATACTCGTAGATATGAAATCTTAGAAAATGTTGCACGCAGTTAAAGATAATAACAGTGTTAAATGAGTGAAATACAATCACAAGCCTCGCCTTAAAACGAATGAGATGAGATTCTGAAATTTATCAAAGAACTATTGAAGTTGCAGTAAGTAAACATTTTAATCATGGAGAATTAAAAAAAAAAAAAAAAAAAAAAAAAAAAAAACTTGACCTACTTGTTCACCTCGGGTGGCCGAGGTCGTTAAGGTGCGGACTCGTGAGCGGGAGGTCTGGGATTCGAATACCGCCAGGACCGTCCTCCCTGAATGAGGTTTTTTTCTAGTTTTCCTCAGTCCTCATAACTGGAAATGCCGGAGAGATACCCTAAACTTAGGCCTGGAATGTCTCCTTCCTTCTTTAAAATATCATTTCCCAATATATCATTTTATTTTATGTATTATAAGTGTTCACCGCCTATGGTGCCTCAGTAGTTAAAACGGGCGTTAAACACTATTTAAAAAAACGCATATATAAGTAAATCCTATATAAGTAAAGGGTTTCATAATTTTGATTTCATGCACAACCTAACAGCTGAAATTGGGTGTTATCAATGATCTTGTCATTGGCCCTTACCTATCATCTCTGCACTAACTGATGACTGATAGATGATGAAGATAGATGTTGAGTTTACCAAAATTTTCTAATAAACCCAATCCGAGCTACTGAAAGTAGTACTTTTAGAAGCCCCATCGAAAAAATGTGCTTTCAGCGTAATGGCGCCCCGATACACTTCATTAGCGTTGTCATTTGAATTACATTCTTGGCTACAAATGGATTGGACTTGAGGGCCCTATATTCTGGTCCCCTTACTTATCTGATTTTGCTCCTTTGGATTTCTTTCTTGGGCACGTACAATGCTCGAGATACATGTAATGGACTTTTAAGATCTTGTGACAATAACTCCAGTGCTGAAACCATCCAAGAAACCCTGAAATTTTTCAGAGAGTTTGGTGCAGCTTGAGGAAATCAGAAGTCGGTAACTTTATAATGTAAAGCAATTATAATCTCCGGTAAAGGTTATAGACTCATAGAATAGACACATTTATTTATTTATTTATTTACATACCAAGCAATATCCAGTGATGTAAATTAACTTTTTTTTTTATATACAAAGACGTAAAAGGAGTTCATATTCTTAATACTTGCAAGGGGAAAAAATTATATCGTTTTTCTCAAAAGTTTAAAACTCTGATTGAGCTCCTGTATACAATAGTGCACTTAAATAAAAAAAATATAAATACTTAAAATTATACTTGCAAACATTTAATGCATGTTTTGCTTTTTAGGCACTTCTGTTATTTATCTTATTTTTTAAGATTGCACAACAGGCGTTCGATAGTTTTCATCTTCTCTAAAATACACGTTCTTTGCTTATTGCTGACGAACTAATGCAGCTTGCTTACAAATATCGACAATTCTATCCCATCTCTTCGCAATACATAATTAATATGGTTATATGGCTGGGAAGTCCATAGCGTTTTCCGTACTCATAGGTTATTATACATAGCAAGATCCATGTTGCTCTTTGAGACTGTTGAACGATGAACAGATTTGTCTTAAACTGTGCCTGCTGAAGGAAAAATTGCAAGGTAATAGAGAAGTATTTAAACTGGTTTCTGAAGGTGACAAGAGTTTGCTAAAGTCAATGTACTGAGGTGTTGCCGCTAACGCCTAAAATATACAGGTGACTGGTGCGTGAGTAGGAAGTAGGTCGCAGCGAGGGCATCAACCCCTCAAGAGGACATTCCCCTCTGTCCTCCAGGTATGTAGGTCATGCACACATACTTTCACTATCATCTTAAGACGTCAGAAAACATTGGAGGCTGGCTGGCTTGGCGGTCGTTGCCCGAGCTAACAGCGATCTGATTTCCGAAGTGCCGAGTTTGCTTTGCAATAATAATTGCTCTAGTACAACTCTGCAATAATAGTTTCGTCCCTGATAAGTTTATGTAGGCCAGGGACGTTCAGAATGTTTATGGTTGCTTACTATCCTCGACATTGTGATATTCAGTTACTCTTTCATGGTAAGGAATACTGTGTGGGTTAATATTAAACTATGATTATATTATACGAATTCAAGCAAATTGTCTAATATATATTTTAATTTAAGCTCAGGATTTTACTGTAATTTCTTACTACTTCAGATTATTCTTGAAATGTCTGAAGTTTAAGGACAGAACGTTTACTACACCTAATCCTGGAATAATATATGTCATGTTTCAGAGCGTATTTATTACGCCCATATTTGTGAACTCGTATATCTATAAAAGTGACCTTTATTCAGTCAGAGATGCCAGGAAAGAAGAACACATAGTAAACTGAGAGAAGCTGCTGGGGGAATGTTTTGTATGTTTAATTTTTCTGAGATATCTTCCACGGCAGAGCTGCTGTCAACTAGTGTTGTTAAAACGTTTGAGAGATTAAATATTGAAAATTTTGTTCATAAAACAAAGAAAACGTCTCTCAAGCAATTTGTGTAGTGGTTGTTTAAAAAAAAAAAAAAAAAAAAAAAAAAAAAAAAACTGTGTATCGGAAAATCAATGGGGACTCAAGTGTCGGCACAACGGCTACACGAATTTCAAGCCTAAGAACCCATTATTTTTACTTGATTAGAATCCGCCTAAGGTATATAATTAGCAATCCATAATGGCGGATCTAGCTTAGCCTTAATATTATTTTGACAGCTTTTTTTTCTTTGGTGGTTTTGCAATATTGAAACCGGTTGTGATTATAAGCACGTTATTTCCTGCTGTAAAGTATAAATAAAGAATACACTCAGAGTGCATGGGTGTCTTCAGAGTAAATGGCGGTGATAAGACATTAACGCCCTATGTTGTTTACTGGAAACTTCAGAACGGAAGTAAGATGATGAATGCAAAGGAAGCCGAGATGCTTGGAGGAGGAAACTTTCCAGGCTCCGTTTTCCGCCACTAATGCCATGTCTGATGACCAGAAGTAACTCGGGTAAATTAGGAACATGTTTACCCCTCCCTCATGGAGTCGCTATACAAGTGCTTAACTTTACGTTTAGTGGTAAAATTAACGTATTTACTATTGATTAGCAAAACAAGTAAGCTTTTTGGGTTAATTTGCAACGCTTTTAAATTGTACCAAATTTCCCGCTCTAGTTCATAAACAAATGTTCAACTTGGCTTGTTCGTTACCTAATCTAACATTTTTCATGTCGTAATGGAAAGTTATATGTTGAGCACAGAAGATTTCTGTCGTACGTAATGTTGGTCACACTTCTCTATCTAAGGGGAAATGTTTCATTTACGGATACTATGTGTTATATAATACTATATTTTTAATTTATCATATTGCATTATAATTATTTAAATCCCATGTTAATGTGAATATTTGTACCAAAATTTAGGAAACCGCTTGGGTTTCAAACGGAAATATAAGAGTTGCTGTCAGAAAATGTACCATGCATGCTCTGCGATACAAAACAATACCAGAAATGTTAATATAAATAAAGACACCAAATTTCAGAGAAAATAAATACACAGCTATTAGGAGTATATACAGTAGGTTCATAAAACTGCCATGTCATAATTAGGGAGAGGAGATTTAGTAAGTAGAACGTAAGGTTGAATGACCTGGGCAGTTGTATCGGCAAACACATCGGGTGTACTCAAGTACAGGCTGTTTCTGAAGTAGTGAAACCTCCGTGAAAAATGCAATGGAAGAAAAATACATATTTAAACTGTGCGATCATATGACCTCGTTCTGCATAAGGTTTCAATGTATTAACTCATTTTGCATAATATGTTAGGGTAAAATACACATATATTCATGATTTACATGGATTTATCTTGTGTTTCGTGGGCGCAAGGCAAGGTTACAGTTTACAATGTACTGCTTGAATGTATTGAAGATAAATCGTATGCGAATGGCACGTAAACATTTTTTATACGAGTACCTTGAAATTTTTCCTTCTACTTCACACAATGTAACAGAAAACATGCGATCTCAGCGTTGTGTCTTTCTGAGTGAGCAATTTATTTTTTATTCTATATATGTTTCCGTCTCTGCTATTTTCCTCTCTAGAAGAGCCTAACAAGTTAGGCTTTGATAAGTTGATAATGTAGCTGGATGTTTGAAATTCTGTTTTTAATTTCCTTATATACGAATTAACGCCCTTCTCAAAACGATTGATTGAAACCATTCCCTATTTGGTTGTAGAGGTAAAGGAATTCCAGGTGTCATTTCCTTAAATCCCTTGATTATGAAAGGCGCTTTTAAATATATGTTCTTTACATTGGCAATGTAATTATCGACGTCATTAAAACAGGCTCTAATTTCTTCCAAAACTGGGTGGAGGTCGTGCGCTAGACAGATGTATTATCGTTGTATTTCTGCGCAGCTTTCTTCATGTAAGTAGCAAGTATTTTCTTTCTTAACACTTATGGAATTGTATATTCCATATTGACATTAATTAAATTTGTTATATGGTAATATCCAGTTATACTTTCTGGGTGATACTAACTTTTTTGTGTACTTTATTTTTTTAATTTAATTAAATGTAATTTTACTTTTCCCTAACGTCTATAATCGAATGCTAGTGCTTAACTGATATTCAGTTAGGAATACAATGATGTTTGATATATTAAGCGATATTCGATGAATTCCCGTTCTTTCAGCGTTTAGAATACAATCCAGTTAAGTTGAAGGAAAAAATTCAACTTATGTTCCTATAAAAATATAAATTACTTCGTTAGCATTTCTTACAAAATCTTATCTATCTTCAATAAATATTATATGCAGCAGCTATCTTGATAATTGATTAATTATTTATTGCATGTATAACTTTTTACATTTATCTTTTCACTGACTTGCAGTAAAATGTATTGTAATTGTGTATAGATGTTTTCCCTACTTTATTCTTGTTATGCTCTATATTGAACCTGTTTTTTTTAACAGTTTTCCCACCAATACCCCAACTCGTTAATGAGAAAATGCTATATATGAGATGTAATGTACATAAATTAAATTAATATTTTACTCACTGGCAATTTAATTTAGGAATATAACATTCCAATAGATATTCTGGAATAAATATTTGATTTTTGATGTAAATTAGTATATTTAAGTTGAATTTTAGTAATATTTAATCACTGTTATATATTTTGTGATTGCTAAATTCCATTAACATATTAAATATCACATTTGGTACTTGCATTTCTATGCCATACTTTGTATTTAAGATCAACCCTACAAAAGCAATCCACGTTTACTGAGTTTCTTCGGCATTAAACCACTTGTACACATACACTCGTAGCAACGAAATCTATCTAAGGTGCATATAATGTAACGGGAATGTTAATTTTAAGATTATCTAGGAGATTTGTCCAAGCATATCAATTTCTGAATTTCATCTACTCGAAAGTCATTTTCATATTTGTGCAATGGACGAATCTCTCACTAAAAACACATTTAAAGGATATTGTCCTAAATTTCTGAAAAATATAACAAATAAATCTATAGACATTTAACTCTTTTCCCATCTCAAATCTTTCTTTGGTTAAACAAACGGGACTATGTAAATCTGTTGCAGATTTCTGATACCTTCTGTATTCAAGAACTCGTGAGCGCACTATCGACGCATTAAACAGGCAAAAGGTGTATCACAATATATGTAAATTCTACTAACACGAGAAAATAAATGCTCTAGCCTTTAACTGCTTATTATCCGTATGTAGTTCAACAGCAATAAACCTTCTACTAACCGACAGGAGTGTCCAAAAAGGCGCCACTCTGTACTTTCCACCAACTTCAACGTCACATCGTCCAGGCTGACTTAGATTTAGCTTGAAGTTTAAGCTCTCACAATACCTGCATTCTATGTTAAAAGACTTTACTGACCATTTTTGACAAATAAACTAATATACCACACTGCTCTGAAGCAGCCTTCAATTATAGGCCTTATATCCTGGAACAATGGATTTGGGAGAAAACTGTATGCTTTTATTACCTAGCCATAAATAATTTTTTTAGGCTGAGCAATAGTTCTACAATCCATAGACAATGTATTACTACATTCCATATATCCTATTTTTATCTGAAATCAGTTTGGGGAAGAGGAGAGTTTATTAAATGTTTTGTTTACAGTTTTGAAACACCCTTAGCGATTTTCTCTTAAAGCAATGTCATTATCGCTGTCTATATTCCCATTATTGCTTTTATTTTCACTTTGCTGCTATGAATTGAAAAAGTTATGCGTTTAAGAAACCATATGTGTGGGGTCGCAAGCTTCTGTTCATAAGATTTCCTCTTCTTGAAGGCATTTTGTCAAATAAATACCTCTGAAATACTGTCAGAGGATTAGACGCTCTGTACCTATTTTGACAACAACTGAGAACTGGTCGCTGCCAACTTTTCTTGGCCAGCGTTCTATTTTGTCGTATTGAGTAGAGAAGAAGACACGAAATCTGTTAACTATATCTGTCCACATCTTATCCTAGTTTGTGCGTCATAATTAAGTAATACTGATGTTGACTAAATTTTGCAACAACGTTATTAAATATGTTATATTTAATATCCACAGATGCAATGTTATTAGCTACTGAAATTATCGCTCAAAAATAACATATTTACTGATTAATGTACGTATAATACATTAAACAGGCAACAAAAATTGCAGCATCCATAGAAGACTGCAAATGTACATACTTAGAACTACAGGAATGGTCGCCTTAGCTCTTTAGAAATATAATATCGCATATTTACTACTAGCGGAACAAGATATACAAAAGTGCATATAATCGCTAGCACGATTCTACAAATTCATATTATAGGTCAACTTTCCTGAGATTTACATTATACATAGTTCGTAGCAAAATTTTTGATAATTTATACTTTAATTTGAGATGGTGCGTATATACCAACATGGCCGAAAAAACACAATTTTTACACGTGAAAAACGAAATGTACGCATTAGTATAACAATTATGACCAGGGAGAGGGAGATTAATACGTAACGAAAGCTATCATGTTTAAGTAGAGAGTATAAGGCCCCATTCACAAATAAAATTAAATGTAATGTAAACTTAAACGCAAAAGCTAGGTGCTCTATATTGTAATGGAAACATTCACAATGAATCACGTAAACTTAGAAGCTTGCAAGATCCAAGGTTTTGCGCCTACGTCTAATTTAAACTTAAGAAATCAGCCAGTCAGAACACAGCTGCTCTGTTGTACAGCTCTATGGTAGAATTTATCTATACACAGAGCACGGAAATCAAATGCAACTCTAGCTCCTTGCTGCTGCAAGACATAAGCCCCGAGCGACGGCGGAGAAATACGAAGGCAGTAACTTCCACAGATAATAGCTAGATAATCAGACTTTCAAGCGAATAATACCACGCACAGAATGCGTTATAAATTAATGCTTATGCTTTTTTTTCTGCTGCAATCAAAGGAGATTTGCCACCATTACAGTGATTTACCCGCACTTATCATTTATATTTACGAAAACCACCGAGTCCACCGGTTTCTATGATTTACCCGAAGTTAGGGTTAGCTTGATGTGTGTGTGTATGTGTGTAATATAAAAGAAAAATAAAAATAAAGTTACATTATTAACAATGTAACAAATTAACAGTGATTATAATAGTAGAAAAGGATAAAACACTAAGAAAAAGTCACACTTGAGATCGCTATATTTCGAACTCGTGGAGTCCTTCTATGACAAGTGATTGACTTGTCTTCTTGCTATAGAAGGACTCCACGAGTTCGAAATATAGCGATCTCAAGAGTGACTTTTTCTTAGTGTTTTGTCCTTTTCTACTATTATAATTAATGCTAATATATATGTATATATATATATATATATATATATATATATATAAATTGCGAATTCCAAATTCCAATAAGAGCAGATTTGCCACCGTTAGAATATTTTACCCGCCTAACAATCCCCTAGCGGTTTATATTTAAACGTTACGGAGGACAACGCATAGGTTACATTATGTTTAACAAAATAATAATAATAAATGCATGCAACATTTATACTGTCAAAGTAGTTAGCCCTCTCCACTGTCACTCGGGACATGCAGCAGCTAGCAGCAAGATTGCACTTGATTTTCGAACTCCGTGTAAGGGCAATTTATGGTAGAGAGAGCTGAAGATCAGTGACTCTGTAGACAGAATAGCGTCAATGGACAAAAGATTAATTACATTATAAGAAAGCTATACCTACTCATATTACTCCAAGCAAATTAGTTACTGCACTTTGCATATGCATAAACGCAACCGCCGTCTGCTCAGAAGCAGCCATTTTCGATCAGTTGTTAGCTGATCTTCGCTTGTTCTTATTTTTGGTTGCCCAGTACGTACGTTTGCGTCTTTCATTGTGAATGCCTACATACTACTAAGTTAAGGTGTTACGTCTTATTTTATTATGTCCACGTTTAATTTTCATTGTGAATGGGGCCTATGATGGCACGCGTTGTGAGCGTGTGAACAGGTACACGCCCTTCCACAACAAACCCTTGCAAACGGTTTCCTGTGTATCAGACTAAACCTGGAATTAGAGGAGGTTAATTATTTTATAATTAAAAAAGTTTATTCCATCATTCCTTATCTCCGTTGTGACCATTTTGAGATATCGATACTTGTCCGTTAATACAAATAGTATAAATTTATATTTCATCGAATTCATTCAGGGAGTTTCATATCAAGAATTGGAACCATTGCTCATGTTTCTTAACTAAAGCCTACCTAATTTTAGAGCTGAAAGTAACAGTCTAGCACTGGAATATAACAATTGAAGATTAGTGCTACAAAGTAACTTTGTGACACTACTTTACACCACTATTGCTATATCACACGATTTAATAGAATATATTTACAAATTATTCAAGCATTACAAATTACTTGCTGTTAATATGAACACGAGTTATACTGATAAAATTCATTACTGGCACTTTATTAACAATAGTAGGATTTGAAACAACAGCATTCATCGTAACTGGGTGTGCACAATACTTCATGGATTCCTAACATCCCCTCACCATTATTGCTTTCTTCATAGGTGACTCATCTTTTCCAATAATTCCAATGCAGATTTCGACCTTCCTATTCAAGGAATCGTCCACTTATCCCTATGCAACTGCCGATGATCTCCAACCGTCATGTTTCTTTAATTTCAGTACATCTCCTCCAGCATCCACAAATAATATAGCCGAAGTCCTCCGAAAACAGTGCCCAGTAAAACTAGTAAGGTTGTCTAGTTTCAAAAATTCTGCAACATTCTTTCCAAACAATCCTTTTGTATTAATTACCAATTGACTGCATTGTACACTTTACATTTCTGTAATTCACAAATAAACGATGTACCCAAAATGTTTCGGAAGCAGAAAGAGCTTTCTGTAAATGCTCACCCACCTTTCCTTTCCTTTCCATCCACAACAATAAATCTTCTCACCTGTTGTATTTTGGTCTTCAGAAATGATGCGTTATGTTCTTTGTCTTCTCTATCGTCGAGTTCCATCTTCACAAGTTCATCTCCGCGACAATGGCCAGCGACGCCCATTATTACACAAATTTAAATATGCTGCATCACGAGCTTCTATCAAACATTTACTTATGTACTCTCTTTTGTTACATGCTATCCAACAAATTATCTTTTCAAGAAGTCGACCAAACTTCGATTTATCAACACTATGACTGAGATATAGCAAAGACTTTAACATGGAATATATAAACCATAATGTTGACGATTTTATTGCTTTCGATTTCTCCAGAAAATACGCCAACATAACATTCCCACTATGATGTCCTGATGTTTTTCTTTTTGCACCAAGCTGTGAATAAATCACGTTCTCGCTCATACCGTTTTTAGATTCTCAAGCTTCAACCCCTTCCAAAATCTTTATCACTTTCTTCAAATTCGATTATAATTTTCAATTAACATTCATATCACGAGCTACTAAATGTTTCAATAAAATCAACAATAACTAACAAAACACTAACGCGTAACTATACAAACACATAGACAGATACTAATCGATACGATATTTCTAGTTCTCTTTATTTTTAACTTTCCAAATTAAAATAAATTATAATAAATTAAAAATAAGTTACATTGAAATATGGTAGTATAAAAATAGTTGTTGAAAGGCTCATTGCGATCCTCGTGTGAAATGCAACCCTAGGTAAACCTGGCAATACGTGCCTTTCAACGCTTATATCACAATATCTATACATAATATATGAAGCAAACAAAGCAATATCCAAAAGTATTATATTTTTATAGTTCAACATACCCTTTATTTAGAAAAAAAATAGTGGATAAAGATTTACAACTATTAACAATGAAACTAAATATTGTAGAGGAAATGAATGACATTTATAATTGTGAAAATGGGATTGAAGAGTCTGCGGAGTGAGAGCCTAAGTGTTTTTTATTATCTACTTTCATTTCGGAACATCTTAGGCAGTAGTTTGTATGTAAATAACTAAATGATGAGAAAATACGTTATTTGTTTCAGGTGAGTGGACTTGAGCTAGCTTCTTCATTGGATCCTATTAAAGAACTAGCTGGATACCCTTTTTATATAGTAAGTTACAGCTTTAAAGTAGTGTGATAGATTATAAAAAGGCTAAGCTGATTTGATAATAAAAGTCGAAGTAAAATTTTGAATTATTAAGGATTTTTTTTTGAAAATCATGTTTAATGTATAAATACTTGAGTAAGTAAATAAAAATAAAAAATGTTGAGAAATATAAAAATAGAAGAAAATGTATTTATGGTTTTAATACCTGCACCTGTTGTTTCACATAAAACCAAATATGTCAGTATTTCTTGATTTAGTCTTTTTTCGCATCTTAAGGATCAAGTAGTTTTTTTAAAAAATATTTCTGTTGTATAAATTGCATTTTTAAATTAAATTTTTTATTATTTTAAAGCATTACTTTTTCTGCAGTGCAGTTAAAATGCTTTAAATATTTTTTTTAAAGAAATGCATTAATAAGTAATAATTCTAATTTTTACTTCCGTGTTTCATATGACAGAAACTGTAAGATGATATGAACATTTTCTTTTAGTTAAATAGTACCCTATTAAAAAAGTATAGGAACACATGTTTAAATCAAAGTCTCCAAATAAATATTGATACAGGTTAATTTTTGACAGTTTGTAATTATAGATTAAAGAATTGTGTAAAATTATAATAGGCATTGTAACAAACTTTTATTTCACAGGAATAGAAATACGAACAAAGTGAAAGTACAATATGATATTGTTAAGTAATCATTGTTTCCATTTATTATAACACTCAGTACCTTTGTGCCCTCCAAGAGCTGCGATGACTTTACAACACCTCGGTGGGTAGCATGCTCCTAATAATGACTTCCCTCTCATTCTTCAGAGAGTGCATTTGCGAGTTCTCCCAGGTTCTGCGACACAGCAGGACGCTCGAGAAACAAGTTTTTCCAGCTTATCCCACAGATGCTCAATCGAATTGAGGTCAGGGCTGCATGCGGACCACTCTATCGTCTTGAATTTGGCATCTTTGCAGGATATGTTTGGTATTCCATGCTGTATGAGATTTACTATAATCATACGTAGAAGAAAATTAGGGTCTATACCGTAAGCACGTGTTGAAGGGTGTTGTTGATGTAAACATCAGTATTCATGAGCAGTGGAAGAACAAGAAGCTCTGTCTGAGACTCAAGTAATGGCAGCTCAAACCATAATCGAACCGCTTTCAAATCTGTCATGTTCAATAATGGCGGCTGGAGCAAGACGAACACCAGGACATCTCCGTACATATGTGCGACTATCATAACCCGTCCAACGAAATCTTGATTCGTCTGTGAAGGGAACAGCCTTCCATTGGCGTAGCTACCAGGGTGATGAACCCGCGTAAGATTAAACTCCTAATGGAGCAGCTATGCTCTGTAAAGCAATAAGATTCGAAACTGTTATTCAGAATGAAATGGGCGGTCCGTATCAAAAGAATGATGCGTATTGCGTGAATTCTCCTTGCAATTCTGTTTTATTCTTCTCTTTTACTACCCTATTCTAACGTGTGTATGTGTACGTGTGTGTGTGTGTGATTTTTTTAACCCTCCCTGAGAGGCTGGATGAATGCCGAGCATTGGGTGTTGTCCAGAAGGGTGTGGGTTCGAGATAAATATGCAAGCCTCAGGATCCTTTGATTCACAAGCAGTTTGCCGAAGTGCGCGAGCTTTGTATAATGCCCAGGCAATTTGCAACAATGCTTTTCTTGCAATCCATAATTTTTTTTCTTATTAGAGAAGTACATTTTCTGAGATTTTCCATTGCTTTTCTTCATATGTGTCACGCAGAATACAGAAATATGTATTAGCTATGCTCCGTAGGGAAGGATTGGGAAACTCGGCACTTGTCAATTTGAATAAGGCAACTGCAGATATGTTTTTCTTCTTCTTTTTCTATATGCTGTTGGAAATTACTTTAACAATCTGCTCTAATGGGTAGAATATATATATTGTACATTTTTTCAGATATTCTTCGTTAATTCCGTAAAATGAGAAATTCACAGAAACACAAGAAGCTCTTACTTATTTCGATGACGTGTTGTACACTCTTGAGCTCTGCTTTATTTTGAAGTTGATTTTCTACAATTCTTTGAATCTGATAAAAACACAAATTTGTGAAACATATCATACAGGATTTTCATTTCAAAACTTTCCGCGAATATCTACCTCCTTCTCGATCGCTCTGATATCAGGCCTTGACCTGCCACAGAGACCGGCGTCCTCTACCTCCCTCTTGCGACATAATTGATAGAGGGCAGTATGCCGGCACCCCTCCAATCGCGCGGCTTTCGAGGTCGAAGGACGCCACCTGATTAACTACTTATTTAACACAATTGTAATTTAAAAAAAAAAGTTCAGATGGTAGTTTAAAATTAATTAATTTTAGGTTTTACCTTCTCATCATTTTTAAATTCCTATCTTACTTATAGTTTAAAGAGGATACAATTGTTGTATATTTTGTTTTCTTTAGTTACCTGGAAATCTAAATTCTTATTTGAATTGGAAATCAATAAAATCATAAAACTATTGAACATTTAATGTGATATACTCCTAAAAATGTAAGAAAATTAGCAGTTCCAAAATAGGTTTTATTGCTGTAATATTAATAATTGTAATTTTACTCAAAATATCATTATTTTTTCATCCTATAACTGATTTATTTTTTATTTTGTCCAAGTTCAAAGGCTGAAATTTATTACATTAATTTGACGTGTACATATTTAAGTAATTAGGCTATACTCTTAGGTTCCCATGTGTGTATTTTGTTTGTAGGTTTTCGTATATTTTATTTAGTTAGATACTTATAGCCAAAATTAGATTAGATTTGAAAAAATTGTAAATACTTGTAAATATTGTCACCCAATAATAAAGGTTTCCCCCCTTCTTTTTAAAGTGTTTAATATCCGTTTTAACAACTGAGGTATCACAAGCGGTAAGCGGTGGGTAGTGATGATTTATGAGATGAAATGATACACTGGAAAAGGACTTCTTTTTTAAAGAAAAGAAACGTTCCAAGCCTAAGTTTAGGGTACCTACTCGGCATTTGTCATTTATGAGGGCTGAGGAAAACCTGAGGGGGGGGGAACTCCTAGTGATAATCGTATCCCAGAACTTCCGTTCACGAGTCCTTAACGACTCGCCACCCGTGGCGGTCAATTGTAGAGTGAATTGACACATATATATAAATTTGGGGTAGAAATATAAGATGAATAATTCGCTGTGTGCATTAGTTTTTTGTAATTAAGTTAACTGATAAAAAGTTCGTTTCCATGTCATTTTAATGCGGGATAAGCCTCTCAGTTGCTAATAAGCCTACCTGCTTATCTGGTGGTGTGAAGCTGCATTGCATCTCCTTGCTATGCAGGAGTATACAGAACTTGTGTAAGATGAAGCAGGTCTGAAAAACTGTCCCTCTCAGAACATACACCACTAATTTTAATAATAAAATGCGCTCCAATGTTTATTTGTTTCATAGTTTTCTTCTATTCATTAATAGATTTGGTCATTTTGGTGTACATTGTAATACAATATAGCCCAGGTTTACGGTCTTTTTCGTGCTTAAGAAATTTAGTATCCACACATTTTGTAATGGAATTCCTTTATATTATCCTGATTATCGCTATTATTCGCTCCTAAAACTCTTGTGTGCAATATAAACTTTTCGTCCTTCTCTCCTCCTCTCCCTCCATTTCTGTTTAGTCCCTTTATTAGCTTCTGTATGGACCACAAAATTCAACTTGATGCCCTTTATGAAGCATCATTTCCCCATGAGCTCGTAAGCTAATCTGAAAATTGCTGTTTTTCCTGTTTTCAACGCAATTGATCGCTAATTCTATAGGATTTAAAGTCCACATGTTGCTGTTGGAGCTACCGTTGGATAGAATAGGCACATTGCCATGCTGGTTGAACGGCAATTAGTTTACGTGACCTTGATAGCTGCTACTGACCTATTGAATGAAGCTGCAGTTGTCTGTTAAGTTATTCCTAGGTACTTGTATTTTATCATTATTTCTATTAAAGGGCTATTACAAGTATTCCTCCCTTTGCAAATTAATGCCACCTGGGCTGCCGCCTTTTCTTGATTTATAGTAAGCTGCCTTTGGTGTACCTATTTTTCTGACTCCTTCAAGGTGCTGTTTGTTTGCTTTTTAACTTATTGGCCGATTATCAACGTGTCATCAGTAAACACAATAGACATGTGCATTGTTGCGAAAGTTCTTCAAAATTAGACACCATTTCTCGATAGCTTTTATTCTTTATATGACTTTGAAGAAAAAGGTTGAAAGCATTTAAATCTACCGATCTGGAAAGTCATTCCATAAATTGCAGTTCGCTGTTACGGGAAACTATTGTATTACGTAACCACCCTAGTTCAAGCAGCATGATGTGCAGGAGCATGACCTTGTTTGTACCACATCTCCACATAAATGTCTAATATGACATTTCTTCTACCAATCCAGAGATTACATCCAGAAGTAATCTTGGATACATTGTGCTATAATATGCACTTGGCGGCAAATACGGTTCAACAGTATGATTCCTGCCCATTCATTCAGATTCCAAAGTTGCTGCAGTCCACGACTGTGGCTAAGTTGCGCATTCATTATTGCCAATAATGCAAAATTAAAAATACACTCTATAGTAAATTGTACTATGTCTGTTTAGGGAGTTAAATACATTATTGCATTTGTTTTAATTCTCTGTTATTCACAAAAGACACGCTTAATATCTATTTACTCTAAGAGTGATCCTAACCTCATCAAACAAACAATGTATCCTTCCACAATTTGCGCCAAGAATACTCCGATTGAGAGAGAAGCGTGGCTAGTATAAGTGATTTAATGACAAAAGAGCACCGGTAATTTCTGAGGTTAGGTTTACTACCTCCTTTATTGCGAATACCGGATACTTTTCGCAGAACTTGGAAAACACGTTTAATAATTTTCTCGTCACTAGTTAAAGGCTCTCCATATTTATGCTTCAAAATATAACTCTGTAGTAACAGCAGCATTCATTAGCGTCAGCCATGATTGCAAGCGCAAACTGATTGCTCCTTTCCTTGTGTAAACATTAATTGAATCAGGTAAACTGCATCTTTGGAGTTGGAGCGCATCAATTTGTAACTTCATTTAGTCAGCAGTAATTAAATTAAAATCATAAGTATTGCTTTTTTGTACAGTAGATGTTATTTATTGCTAAACCCATCCTCAAATTTAGATTACTAAAGTGGAACTACTTTCCTAGCGTGCATTGCTACTGTGTTGTACTTAGCTGAACACAGTCATGCTAGAGAGGTTACGTCATGTGAATTGTTTTGATCGGATCACGCTAAGGGTGAATAGGATATAAGTAATCTTCTTATTATTCATTATACACTCTGGTCTGTGAAAATGGATGAAAGCCTTCACCTTTAATTACCTTATGTATTTAGTACGAGTTAATTGCAAGGATGTCTACAGCGAAGGCATCCAGCTACTTTTTTTTTTTTTTTATTAGTTTTAATGTACTTTTAATCAGTGCTTTAGAATATAATTCAGCACTTTAATACGCCGTTTCTCTAACTTATTTAATTAAGGTTTATGACAAAGATCGGACTCATAATATAGCCATTGTTTAATCGCATAACAAAAATATGCTACATAGTATCTTTAAGACACTGTGTCATGTTTTTAGTGATCCCTTTTTTAATAGCACATTTTTGCGAAATTGAACAAACTGACAAATATAGATTAAGTTTACTTGTATGACTTATCATTTAAACATTATGTGTGAAACGATTATCAGAATGTGCTTATGTTAATAGAATACTGTTATTTATGCTCGTAAACGATGCTTTTAGATAGGCTAAAACTCTTGCTGATTACTTTAAACTTCCTCACCAGTTTAAACCGCTTTTAAAGTGAGATAAAGTGTCAGCAAAGATTGTACTTGAGCAAGTAGGCAAAACTTAGCGAGCCTTGAAGAAAGTGCCACAAAAATTGATAGCAAAGAATGTGGTTAAAGGAATGGCGAGCGACCTCTCGAACATGCTGCACCGAAACCCAGCCGCAAACACCACACTTAACTAAATATGCAGCGGTTCCTCCTTACACAGCTGACTCATTTGGAAGGTTGCCATGTAAGATGATTAATGCAAATTTTGCAATAGATCTAAAAACTAACCTGTAATGTTCAGCTTTAGCCGTGGGAGCTGTTTCTTGAAGACCACAGTGTATACATGTTACCGCTTAATGACAGTTCCTGTGCGAGTTGCTTCCTTAGTCATGGGAGGAATATTAGGCACCAATGGGCACTTGTGTCTTGCACAGCGACAATCTTAATTCCGCGCAATTGCAGATAAAATCCTGAACGGTATTAGGCCCAGGAGAAATATACCTAATTCTAAAATTGAATTCGGGGTAATGCCTGTGTTTTACCTCGAATTTTTTCCATCTCACTCCAATCTTATCCAACAGGATACGTGTGTTTTTTTTTTTTTTTGTAGAAAAATAAAAAACACTCATAGAGTGCAATTAACTAGAATTCTAAGATATATTAAGTATTGGAATGTTCGAGACTGTTCATAGGGATAAAATTTCTCTTAACGAAATAATCTTCGAGGTCATCAGGGTATCTAAGTTCACACCGACCGGACTAAGTACGTTAGAATAAATGGTTAGATCATGGGCATGGTAAACCGGAGTCGAGAATATTCTTATGATTAAGTTTCTCTAACAGGTCACCTTCGAGGTCACCAGGGTATTTGAGAAGTTCACACCGGCCGGACGGGGCACGTTAGCACAAATGATTAGCTCATTGACACGGTAAAGTCCTACAGATGACCTTGAATTGTTCCAATTTTCTGCTTCCAGTTCTACGTCCTAACAGCACACACGCTTTATATGAAACCACATATAAATTAAAACTATAAATCTCACGTAATTATAATAATAAATCAGTCTAACACATTTGTTTTATCTTTAAATACTGTTTTATAATATTCCTTGGTGTAACCACTATAAAGTGTCACTTATCTAGTCAGGTTTACGATGCAATTGCATAGTTCGCAATTGCGACATAAACATTTGCAAAGTCTTTGTAATTTCTTATTAATAGTGGCAATAATTGGCCAAGCGTGGCTTTTTGTATAGGGTAGGCTAAGATATGGGATGTCGAAATTAACGGAAAATATAGTTTATGGCAAATTTACCACGAAAGTGTCTCTGTAATGCTATACCTTTTTTCGTGTTCAAAAGTATGTCATTATGACTATAATATTGATGTGACAACAGCAACGACGAATTTATAATTTCCCTCGGGAGCTTTCGTGATAACAAATATTATTGAATGCACATGGGACACGAGTACTTACATATTTTAAGTATCTTTCACTAGAAGTTAATAAAGGTTTCTCGCACACATGCAACATTACATTAATTGTGTTTTTCGTAGTGTAATATAATGTGTTATATAATCTACATTTGTAGGAACATGCTATTATTACCATACATTGTCGACAGAGTGCTGCAGTTGGTATGAAAACAAACGAAATCGCCGCATGTAAAATGCAAAATGTGTTCATTGATATGGTCGCCCAACAGTAATAACATTGCTAAGCGATACACTTGATGTAATGCGTTATTTTAGCTATAAGTATTTATCTAAACAAATCAATTTACAATACACAAGTAATTTCCCCACAATAAGTTTCTCCAACAGCCTCTTGGCGAAATTCTAAGGGGCGCATTCTTCTTGCCCCTGTGTAGTCGTAGCCAAAGCGGATATTTAAAATAAGCTACATGCAGTATTAACTCATCCTTAAATATGTTTACATATAAGCTCAATCCACCGGTCCTTTTCCTGTAAACGGTTTTGATACTGCATTTTGTTGTTTCCACATACATCAATTACCCTTGAAATGAATTCTTCACGTTTCATTGAGCTTTTACCGTCACTTTCTATGTAATACTAGTAAGATACCGCGCCGTTCCGCTGCAATTGACAATTATGTAAAAATAGATGGAAAACATTAACTAAAAGTTGTCAACTTAACATACGATCCACGGACCCGCGTAAACTAAAATACAATTAAGTGAGTTTTAAAATCAATAAGTAATTATAAAGAGTATTTACTGTTAAAATAAAACGATTAAATTCTTTTATATTATCACAATACAACCAAAAAAGTGAAATTCTGTATTTTAAAATAATATCATCTGCATCTTGGGCTTCAGAATTTACAAATTTTAGAAGAGGGCAGACATGAGCTGAGTCCAAGGCTAGCCTACACCGCAATGAAAATTGAACGAAAGAATCCCACATCCTTCTAACAATTACTTAGAAAATCACCACCTTATTATTAGTCTCGGCTATCACTAGCATACTAGTTGAAATAATATTTCAATTCGTCAATAAAAAGTAACACATCGAGCCAACACAGTATGTCTCAGGTCTCAGACTTACAGTCTTAATGTACACATCGTCTCTTTAATAATGTAGAATTCTGTTCTACTGGGAGAAGATCCAGCAAGCCCGATTTGCAATTGAAGTTAGCCGATGTTCCAATTCGCATGGATCTGCTATCAGAAAAATAAGTGTCTTTGTTTTTATGCATGCATTACTGTTTTAATTTTTATTAATCCTTTGTTTTTAGGATCTATTCATTCGCTTTACAGCAATGATGTCACCATTCCCTAATTGCAGTCATTGTCACTGATAGATTTCATTAATTTCTTGTATTCCTTATAATGCCTTGTAACTTCTCTGCACTTTTTATTCAACCCCGTATGTATTGCACTTTTTTCCTTCCACACTTTACATCTTTACGGAAAAACCCATGTACCCCCAGTATTGGCAAATTTATTATTTTTCAAAGACAAGCCCTTTCGCGGTCATAAAAGTTGACAATTCCCCTCACTATCTCCATAACCTGTCTTTTTATTAGCACTGATTTCCATGAATGTTTGTTACTTTAAACGAAGCTGTTTTTCGCGGCATTTCTAACAGATACTTCCGAGATTGAAAGAAATCCTTTGTGTCTGTGTTTTGAACAATGTTTTATATAAATAGTGACGCGAGTATTGCGATAGAAAACACGTGGCTTTTAGAGGGAGTGAATGATAACCGTAGTTCCGTCTTTGGTCGCTTTGGATACAAACGTCAATCATAGAACCCTTGCTTTGAACAGAGATCATAGCGAGTCAAAACAATGAAGTCACGTCCCCGCTGCTACACCTGCATGCTCGTTTAGACATTGTGTTTGTGCACAATACTTCAAGCACAGTTATTGCTTCAAGCCTCTCGGCGTCCTAACGCAGGGCTTTGTTCATAATACAGCATCGCTTTCAGTCACCGATGTAATAAATGTCGCCTGACCAATACCCAATTTAAGTGAAAAAGGTCGAATGGCACTTGTAAGCGCGACTCCATACATAAAACCATTTTTCTGTTTCTCCTGTTCATGTATTGCACGATTGTATACATTCTTTAATCAAGCTGTGACGTTTAAGAATCGAGCCCAGTCCCTCGCAAAAAGTCTGACCGAGGTAATGTCATGCAGCCGCACTCTTTTAATACACTAAGTTGGCAATGCATACATATCTCACATCATGTTGTCACCAAGGTCTGCCGAAATATCAACATATCCATTCACGTGATTGAACTTTGAACCCAAAATACCCTGTACAATCACTGAACAACGGTGCGTCGTTTTTGCACCGATGTGTTTTACACGCTTCTTGAATATGCTGAAACAATCAAGAAGTGCTTAAAAATACCATACACAATATCACAATAACGTGACTTTGAAGCTACGTCAATACACTGATTTAATAGGGGAATGAGTGCTTAGTGCTGGAGAACCGTTTGAAGTATATCCAAGAACAGCATCTCGTTGGTGGAAACAGTATCACGTTTCAGCCACATTTTGATGTATGTGTTCATTTAGTAGGATGCATTTCATTCAGCAAGTATGTAGTTATTTTTTCGCCAATCTCTATATTAACAGAAGCTTACAGGGTAGATCGCATTGCATTTTGCCACTTTGTTCGAACAAGTAAGTCTTCTACAATACCAGTCATTGACACTGATTGGTATTTCCTACTGTTCGGTCCATGAGGTGCCAACCATCATATGAATCATCAGGACAACATAGTGAACACATTTGTGTTGCTGTTTGGGGATGAATTTTTAGGTTAGAAAGACATTTGTGTGAAATTGAAAGAGTACACAATGAAACAGCCCTTCCGTTCTTATCACTAGACATTGCTGAACTATTGCTAAAAGTTCAGTCCACAAGCACAGCTAGTAGATATATATATATATATATATATATATATATATATATATTCATTAACTCATGTGTACTTTTCCTGCACTCCACCGTAGGAAATATTCCTCCGCAGGGAAGAGGCTGGCGAACAGCAGTCTTTAGTTGTTCATAATCATTGCAGCCGACTTATATCAGCACTGTCGTTGGGACCGCCAGGGGTGACCGAGGTCGTTAAGGCGCGGACTCGTGAGCGGGAGATCTGAGGTTCGAATCCCGCCAAGATCGTCCTCCCTGACTGAGGGTTTTTCCAGGTTTTCCTCAGTCCTCATAAATGCCCGGGAGGTACCCTAAATTTATATGTTCCAAATCATTGGTATCATCTCACTAAATGAAGACCAGGGCTCTACGAAAATTCACAATCGTTTGCGCGTGCGCATATGAACAAAACAAAATAATTTGCGTTATTTTTAATATGTGTTCTCTGTTACGTCCTAGTTTACAGACGTGCTGAAACTGTGAACGTGTGTATGTATGTGTGTGCGAGCGCAAATGTGGGTGGGTATATGTGTGGGGTGTAGATAACTTTGACTTGCTTTATCTGTTGATATACCGCGTTTCATTCATATCACATTTTCATTTATTGTCTAGCAATTTCTTTGCCTGGATTTTTAGGAACTGCGCAATTGATTTAATATTAATTAACATTTGTGTGTATCTGTGCACAATTAATTCGATTTCGCTACATAGTCGTGTATATATATATATAGTAATATTGTATGATAATTCTTATAATCTATCATCAGCTACAGTTCTAGATGCCAGAGCACTCGGAATGAGAGAGTAACCTTAAATAAATTGGGTCAGATGATGACAATGGTGCTGGTAAATTTAAAACAGCATGTGCTGTTGTTTAACGAAAGGAAATAATATGTGAGCTGGCGAGACAGTAAACACAAATAGAAAATAGGACGCAACGAACTTGGAAGCTTTGCAGATAGCAAATGTTTACTCTGACACTTCAGTGAATGATGTAACTTTGAAACTTCTTTTAGTTTCAGTTTAACGTCCCTCATGACAGCGAAGGTCCTAAAGAGACGTTAATGAATGTTTTGATCAAATGAGTGCGTAATTGTGTCCAAAGCCGCCAGCACTCTTATAGCGACCGGGCATTCACCTTTTCAGGGTAAGAAAAAACTTTAAAAAATATTATCCAGGCAACCTATCTTATGAGATTCGAAGCAGACAGATATGCTGACCACTAGACCACTTGAAGAGTGTTTAACGCCCGTTTTTACTATTGAGATACCACAGGTAGTGGACACTGATGATACACGAGATGAAATGATATACTGGAAAAGGTTTTTTTAAGGAAGGAAGCGTTCCAGACCTAAGTTTAGGGTATCTTCCCGGCATTTGCCATTTATGAGGACTGAGGAAAACCTGGAAAAAACTTCAGTAAGGGAGGACGGTCCTGGCGGGTTCGAACCCCAGACCTCCCGTTCACCAGTCCGCGCCTTAACGATCACGGCTACCCATGGAGGTTCTACAAGACTACGAATTCCGTTGCTTTTGAAACAGCATTCTTATTATGAAGGAATGCAATATATATTTTTACTCCGTTACTTTAAACTTTTCAGCAACGTGAGAGATTTTGCATTGATAATCAAGTCATTATATTTATCAGTTAGAACTTTTGTATCAGATTTACTTGCAATGGGAGGATATGCTTTAAAAGCGTACCATGCTTGAAAGTACGTGAAATTAAACAGATATCTTAAAACTGCATACCTTTCTTAGTAAGCAATATCGAGTAATTATTCACTTAATTTAATATGTTTTTATAAATGCATGTTCTCCTTATTCACTTTTATTTAATTTTTATTATGAAGGCCATTGGGCGTAAAAGAAATTTGAAGTATATTCTAAATGCATTAAAGTAACAGAGATGAATGTGCCAGAGGTGAAAATAGAGGAAAGTTTTTATGCCCTGCGCTTGAAATGGGAGTAGGAAAAAATCTAAAGAATAAATAACCATAGGTCAATGGACTGCTATCAGTTCATCTCTCTCTCTCTCTCTCTTTTTTTTTTTTTTTTTTTTTTTTCAAACAAAGCCTTCATACTCTTTTCTAATACATACAGGATAGTTCTTCCGTTATTTTAATAGTATTTGTATAACATTCTACTTGTTTAAATTTCAATACCAGTTGTCATAACTGTGGTAATATGAGTTCAATATTAAGTGCATATATTCTAAATTCAGAAATTAAGAGACCCATGATGTGCCTTAAATGAACATAAAGGGAAGCTTTTACGTTCTGCGCTTAAAATGAAAGTGAAAGAAAAACCGAAAAATTGGCAATCGAGGTAATATCCTTCTCTTATGGACAAATACAGACAGACAGACTAATCATTGGACATGAACAAAATTAATAATTGAACTCTGTAACACTCCCGTTTCAAGTCTTCGTAATATTTGTAGATTGTATGACTAGTAGATGGTAAGCAACGCCCATTCCTTGCATATTTAATTGTACAAATGCTTAAAACAGTTATTAATTTGTGTAAACACATGCATCAGAAATGCCTGGCACGTATGCAACCCTTTAACCATAACTGCTTTCACGACACTCTTACATTGGGGGGAACCTTGAATTAATGATAGCAACATTCAAAAATTGCTTGGCTAATGCCTATAAAGGATGTTACCAAATGAATGAATAGTGTTTAACGCCTGATTTTGCTACAGAGGCACCACAGACCATGGACACTGATGATACGTGAGATGAAATGATATATTGGGAAAGATTATTTTAAGGAAGGAAAAGTTCCAGGCCTAAGTTTAGGGTACCTCCCCGGCATTTGTCATTTTTGAGGACTGAGGAAAACCTGGAAAAAACCCTAGTCAGGGAGGACGGTCCTGGCGGGATTCGAACCCCAGACCTCCCACTCACGAGTCCGCGCCTTAACGGTTTCGGCCACCGGTTAGGATGTTGCCAAAATATACAGTATAAACTTCAGAAATTAATTCTTACTTAGACAATAATAAATCGTTTATATTGATAAGGGTTCGAGACTGGTTGCTTTAGGAGTTTTAAACTCTCTTTGTTACCTTCAGCTTTTAACATAAGAGCAAATCTTCAAGGTGTCTCGTTGTTCCGCGAAGCCGATCCCAAATTCCTATCGTACTGCATACCACACCCACGCGGCAAGGGGAATATTGGCAAAGACGAACCGAGTGGCTGCGAGTGCATTGCATGGGCAAGGTCACATGACGCCAAACCGCTTGCTTACAAGTTGATGGAGACCCAAGCATGGATTGCAATGAGGGAACTTTTATTTGAACACAAATACCACAGTGTGTACCGGTGGAGGTCATCTTCTCATCATTAAACAACATTAAACAAGCTAAAGCCAAAGCATGTATTTCTTATTTGGTTTACTGTCCAATAAGATTTCTCGATTCCTAAGAAAATTGAAATTTATATTGAATTCCTTCCGTCCAAGAAACTGAAGCAATTTCTACTGGTAATCAAGGGGAATATATAAAATATTGTGCTGAAGCAGGATAGGCTACGTTGGATAAAAGGAGATTCACTATAGAAGAGAAGTTCAACAAACGCTATCAGCACATATGGAGCTATGATGACGCAAAATTGCATCGAAAACTAACATCGAATCCTCTTCGACCTGGTAGCTCTACTGGACCGCACCGACACATAAAAAGCTGACAATAAAAGAAATAGAAATAACGTTAGAGAATGACTTTGCCCGAGAAGGTGGCCTACAAATCAACCATTATCAGCTTCCGTACTTAAGATACTAAAAAATGACCGCATCTCACTCGAACTACTGCACGCCCATCTGCCTCCAAACTTCCACCAAGAACCTTTGGAGTCATACAGACTAGCCATGGAATAACGTACGCACAACCAGGAATCCCAAGGCTCACTTCGCACTAGGTTTAACACTCTTTCTCCGCCAGTACACTCGAACATAATCAACTCCTAAATGACTGATTATCCATAGCCCATCAGACTTACATGTGAGGACTGTTGCAGGATAATCCAGAATTCATATTAGGTTTGGAATACTCAACAATTGTCCTTAATGCAAATCCTGGATAACATGCTCATCTGCAATATAGCCGAGCAGTCCAGACATGCAGAAATTCCTACCACCTATCAATCTAAAGCTCACAATCATCCTGTGACTCTATCCCTACTCGTTGGTTAAACCTCTTCATGGGTAGGAACAGTGCAAAGGGATTCACGGAGGTCCACGATCCTCATTGACTTTACATTAGGCACCTAGAATATATTCCGACCCACCTTTCGTCTGTAGGCGATCTCGTCAACCCAAGCGCGCTAAACAAACTTAGTTTTTTTTAAGTAGTGTTTAAAGGCCGTTTTTACTGCTGAGGCACCACAGGTGGTGGACACTGATGGTATATAAAATGAAATGGTAAATTCGGAAAGGATTTATTTTTAAGGAAGGAAGCATTCCAGGCCTAAGTTTAGGGTACTACGCGGCATTTGCCAGTTATGAGGACTGAGGAAAACCTGGAAAAAACCTCAGTCAGGGAGGACGGTCCTGGTGGGATTCGAACCAAAGACCGCCCGCTCACGAGTCCGCGCCTTAACGATCTCGGCCACCCGTGGCGGCGCAAACTTAGCTACCAGATTCTCACCCTTGGATAGGTCACGTCTAGCTTAGATCTACTCAGTTTAAGAGGTGAGTCACTCCAGCATTAATATAGGACACCCAAGGACAAGCAGTGAAACTTCCTGCCCCCAAGGTACACGCCATAGGCACTCCCTTGGGACACACTGTCGTCGCGGGTACTCATTTTACTGTGAGTTACGGGACCACTGCCACGCCGAGTCCAACCTATCCGGACGACTCCCCAGGAAGGAGCTGGAATAAGTCTCGCCCAGCTGCTTCTAGTCAAGTACCACGGGTACTCAGGGTCCTCAGAGCCCCGCACCTGGAGCATCTGTAAAGCAACGACCGAATTCGTGGTCCCTCTTACGGGAAACTTAGTGCTTAGAAACAATCTGAAGGTGATCATTGACACATACGAATCCTCTTCCTTTCCATTAATGGAAGATGAAATTACTCGCCGGACAAGCTTTAATCGGCTCCCTCGGCAATTATGTTTGGTATCTCAGACCCAGCCCGTGATTCACCTGGCCTGCGGGCATCGTGGATAGCAATTGCTGTGAACCTTTCAATGGATAAAGTCATGAGCACACTTTCAGGTGGCGCCCCATGACAGCATTTCGTCAGCTGTATGGATTTGCTAGTATCCTTATTCGGTCCTCAGTTTATGCTCATATTTAACAAAACCGCGAAAAACGGCTCCACTTTTAACTGTCAGAGAAGTTTCACACTATCTCCACCAAACCTGCTCCCTATACAATATTAACAGTAAAGCCAATGCACGAGCAGGTACACAGTAACCATATGAGGCTGGTCACTAACAGAGCCTGTCATTCTGTCTGGTCAGGATATAATTCATCTTCTTTAAAGGACACAGAACAGAAAACGATCCATCTTTTCTGTAAACTTCCGCTTTCCCATCAGACTTTTTCACGAAGTCACTGCCCTTCTACTCATGGAGGATGAAATTAGGCGCCAGGTACATAAACGATACGATTTCCTACCACTGAAGTGCTCTCATTCGCTTACTAGGCAATCAGGATAGTCTAGCCAGATTGCAACCAAAGGCTTCCTGGATGACAAAAGTTCTCTCTCCCCCCAACTGGTAAACCATAATAAAAGCTCTTTTGGGTGGCATCTCCAAGACAGTAACCTGGACATATAAAACAGTTGCAAATCTATGATGAATTTCTGGATTACTAACATCCTTGCCAGTTTACAAAGGGCTAAGAGATATGTGATTATGTGTAATTCATTTTTGTTTTTATATCGTTAATTTTTTTCTTTTTATGCGATAAACTTATCGTGTATTTGTGCAAATCAACAATTTCAAAGGTGATAAAAACCCCCAAAAATAATTTTAGACATTTCAAAAAATTTTATATTATAACTGAAAACACGCATTCTATAGCATGAAAGTTGAACAGGGTCATAAATCAATACTTATATTTGACTAATTTCCTCAGGGATTGCTCCCTTTTTCTTTCTGTCCCAGACAATAAATGTGCCAATGTTATTTTGATGTCCATCAAGAAGAACTGCCATAAAAGCAATTTCGATACATTTTATTTGGATCACGCGGGTCTTGTAATATGTGCTCACGTAGTGGACTGACAAGTCAGTTTTACTTTGACATAGGAATGCTATCAGCATGCAAGACAGATAGAAATATTCTACTAGCTATGAAAAAAAAAAAAAAAAAACTACAGTAGTTCGTTTAACATACGGCATGCAAACTAGAAACTGCATTTTCTAACACTCAGTGCTATGAAATATTTTATAACACTGTAGTGCTACCAACTTTGGTTCAGTACTGAATGCGTTGATTATTAATCTATTTAAGCATTAAAACTACATATTTTTCAATTTTTTTTCAAAATTTATTTGCATAAATAATAGCCGATACCATCATTGCGCAAATTCAGTGCATACTGTATCTTTTTCAGCCCGAGAAAGTTACATTGTTAAACAGAAATGTGGTACAATATACAAGGGATAAGTCATAAATCATGGCA
Source organism: Metallyticus violacea (assembly GCA_030762175.1). Taxonomy (NCBI): domain Eukaryota; kingdom Metazoa; phylum Arthropoda; class Insecta; order Mantodea; family Metallyticidae; genus Metallyticus; species Metallyticus violacea. Next base: position 18,341,967 of record CM060838.1, on the reverse strand, counting down.
ACTTTTTTTGTTCTTTTTTCCCCCCCGAACAAGGGACAACACATAAAGCTAAGGTATACGACTGAAAGTGTATGGAATATATTTTCGAATGAAGCCACCAGAGTACGTCTTTGCATGCCCCGAGTTTAGATGGTGAGCGACAGTGATCAGGAATGGAGGTCAAGAAGAGTGAACAATGTCCGTATGCAAAAATAATTATTTATTTCGTCTGTTAATTAAAAAAAAAATCTAAGGCGATAGGAAAAGGATTATAGGTTCACGTTAACAATTCACATGCAGCAGATGGTATTCAACGCCTTCCCCAACGAACCGTCGATGTGCTTGGAGACTACTGAACACTATGAATTACCTGGGAGAACCGTCCTGTAACGGAGTTGCTGCCCTGTGTAAGTAATTGTGTAACTTATGCCATAATAAATCAATGTTGTCATGTTGCCTGTGTTTTCTTCTTCAGCCTTCAGTTGGTGGCACCACTCGGCAGCAAATGACACCTACTTTCAATCGTATATCTTAGATTTTTCCATAAGGTGGCTTGTGTTCTTCAAAGGCAGAAGACAAGTGTAGGGTGGTAAAAGTAAATATTGAATCTCGAAAGTAACATAATGCGTGAAACTAAGCAAACATAGACCTCCTCCATGTCCAGAAGAAAGAAAAACTATTTTTTTACTACTTGTCCGGAGGACCCGGTCAGACCAAGCTGTCTCGGTTACATTTTTTTTTTTTTTTTGAAGCTTTTCATTGCCCTGCCAATATCTTTAACGCGCCAAGTACTTCGAACTCATTTGCGCTATCATTGACAATTCATTTCATTCATCCCTACAGACTTACACCTATAGTATTTAGTCCAAGACTAATGCAGTCAAAGCGGCAATATATAGAACACAAAAAGTCTATGACGTGGGACGAAAAAATAATGAGAAATACATTAATAATTAAAAATTAAAAATAAAAGCATAAATAGCAGAGTATAAAGGAGGTTTTAACACGTAAGATTTAAACACGATTTTTACCTAGTTCTGCTTCTCTAGTTCTTGTATACACGAGGGTTCCATAAGTTTCCAGTCTCGCCGATTATCGCCTTCACAAAATCTTTATCTGGTGTCATACCGTATCTGTTAAGTAAATAATTGCAGCTGTAACTGTGTACAGTTGTTCAGATATAGTTGCATAAAGAAGGCTATGTGTAGAAAATTGTGACATGTTCAAAATGCAGTATCGAGTTGTTATTAAGTTCTTCACAATAAAGGACATACTCCAAATGAAATTAAATAGCGATTGAACGGTGTATATGGGGAAGCATCCCCCTCATATTCTACCGTAAAAGAATAGACCGAACTTTGTCGAGAAAGCATTGAAGAGAAAAGCGTGCAAGTCGGCCCTTGGAGGTGCTCACTCCTGAAAACATCGATCGCTCTTATGGAAGGAGAAATTATGGAAGACCGGCAGCTCAAAAGTTACAGAAATAGCAGCAAGGTTGCGCCTTTGTAGAACAACAGTCCTTCGAATTATTCATGAACATTTAAACATGAATAAGGTTAGTGCAAGATGGGTGCCTAAACTTCTTTCCTCAATCCAAAAGCAGCAACGGATCATCTGTTGTTAGGTATTTTTGGAGCTCTGTCGTGGCAACGAGAGAGAAGTTCTGCAAACCATTGTTACCGGAGATGAAACTATGGTCCTCTACTATGACCTCTTGTCACTCTACCAAGAAGATCATGGCCACAATCTTTTGGGATTGTGAAGGAATACTCTTTATTCATTGTTCATTCATTTATTCATTCATTCAGGAAAGTTCATTGACTATAAGGAGAGGAACACCACAGTAAAAGGGGGGAGTACTATGTTGCCCTACTGCACAGACTACATGCGTCCATCAAAGAGAAAAGGCGAGGAAAGTTGATTGGTGGTGAGCCCCTTCTTCACGGCAACACGCCTGTGCAAACAGCTCTTGTTGCAAAGGAAGCTGTGAAAAAATGTGGTTTCAAGAAAATCGACCATCCACCGTATGCCCAGATCTAGCTCCCAGTGACTATTTCCTATTCTCACAACTCAAGAAGGACATTCGAGGAAGGAAATTTAAGTGTGGCGAAGAAATGATGGATGCTGTTTATGCCCATTTAGCAGACCTATTATGGAAAATTATGGACCTACTCTCGTAAGAACTGTGTGTGTGTGTGTGTGTGTGTGTGCTGCGTGCGTGTATGTCATCTGCAGTTGTTAATTAGGAAGTAAGAAAGTTACACCGAATAAGCTGGGAATACTACGATACATTAATTAGAGCATGATCTGCTGGACTATAAGAAAATGCATATAAAGTTTTAAAATTACTGAACGCCCAGCAGAGAGATAAATAACTTAATGCAGTCCAATAACAGAAATTGGATATTAAATTTTTAAAAATATTTATGGGCATGGAATCAAGAAGACTTTAAAGTTAAAAAGAAGGCTGGTTCTGATTTTGATAGCGTTTTAGAAATAATGAAAGCAATAAATAGTTTAAGGCTAAAAGGGCCCTGTGCATGGATAAAATTAACAGTGAACTTACTAAACAAAAACAATATATATAGAAACGCCCCACTAGTTTTTATCCTTTTCTCGACTTAATAAATATTGGATTAATAAATGGTTCCGGAAGAGTGAAAAAAACTTACAAATAAATTTAAGAATAAAAATGAGCCTCGAGGAGAACTTTATGCATATAATATAGACCTGTTACAGAAAATGAAGCCTGATATAAAAATGATAAAAAGAACGAGAACATAAGGACCGTTGTTTATCAAATCATTTTAACATCAGGGACGAGGAAGTAATAGGCAAACATTAAGAGCAAAACGCTTGTATAACTATGAGAAGACGCGTGAGGATTGCTGAATATTATCTTCTGTGTCTTAAAAGTGCATATGTTTAAAGCATTAGAATCTTATAATGACAACATTGCACAATACGTTTTTGCATTTCTCTGTTAAAAGGGGCAATCGATGCCGTGAATGCACTCAGATTCCATGTTGAGAAATGCTTTCAACGGATGCTTAAGAAGGAGGGTCGTAAGCACCATGGAGTTTCAGATATCAAAATGGCGGACTTAGGTTTTAAAACTGCAAAGTAAGACGCTTTTGCAGTATTCCTGTCAATTATGAAAGCAGTTAACTTTCGAGCAAGTGTTTTAAGAGTTCTGGTAGTTATTGATTTCAAGAATACACACTTTGATATTTATATCTGATGGCCGCACATGTTCTCTATGTGCATCCTGGCCGCCAGGAAGCATAGGTTGCTGTATCAGCATTTTGTGATTGATCTTATTACATTGTGCTCTTGTCCCCATTGCATTCCTTTCCATACTTTCCACAATCGTAGGGATTCCGAAAGAAAAATGGCTGGTAGGTGGGTGGGTCTTTGCGCATGCTCTCTGAAGGTGGTATATTGATCGGATGCCTCGTGCCTTGTACTTGGCTGTAACGAGGAGCCATTGTGCTATTGACTGAGGTCGGAAACAGAAGTTTAATGGTGGTGCAGAAGTGAGACAGAAGGGAGCTGCGCAACAGGGCACGCAGGTTAGTTAATGATCACTTACTGTCATAAAAAGGTGTTTTGTAGAAGCTTATTTTGCTTTGCTCACAGACAGTCCTCGGAAGCGTGATATGTCACCTCAAGCTCTCAACCATTGCGAAAAGTGTTAGTCGGAGTAGATCGCTAAGTTGTTACCTTGGTCACCCTCTCGCCCTGCTGTCAACTTGGAACTGCCCCACTGAGAGGAAAGTGTCAACACTTTCGATCTTTTCATACCCTTTCTCTGACGCAAGGTCCTTTTTTTTTAACGGTGAGCTGAAATTAAAGTAAATGACGCCAGCAATGTTTTGACCTTAAAAGTGTATCCATTAGCGTCGTTTTTGTTGTACCTACTGGGAACATGCTCCTGGGGGATTAGTGGGAGGGAACGGGGGCGGGGGGAGAACAAAGATTCGCCAGTTCATAGACGTTCTATAAATGTAAGTAGTTACCTAGATATCACGGTCAAGACGAAAATGGCCATAACCATGTCTCCATAGCGACCGAAACACGACACATTCTTGTCGTATTAAACAATTTTGATGGTAATATTTAAAACAAATGTAGCTGCTTGAAGAAAAGCGATATTTTTTTAGCATTATAAGGGAATTACAAGCAAGTAATAACTTTTATCCTGTTCTTTGTGTTAAATTGGGTGAACAGCATAACAATTTAAAAGCTAGGTGAATCTTTCTGGTGAGTCTTCAGTGCAAGTTCTTGAGCTTCAACCCGGCAAACGCCATCCTAGCCCAGTTAAGTTTGGGGACAAGATATTTCCAGTAAGCAGGAGTAACTTCTTCTTTAGTTTGTCGTGAATGCTTGAGGTGAGCATCTCCAAGTCCTTTTTGGTTAGTGAGTGCGTTTTGTTAGGCTTATTCTGCAGCGATTATCATTTGGAATCCACAGAAAGAGCTGCTGCGC